>JANHFM010007732.1:25592-40864 GCA_032468115.1 Grayia smithii | reverse complement strand
ACAGGAAGGGGAGGGAGGGGAGGAGGGTAGAGGGAGGAGGGTTGGGGTTGGGGTTTTGTTGTAAAACTTTATAAAACTTTTCAATAAAAAAAAATATCTGCATATTTCATACCTTATGATCATCACTTTGAGACAGGATGACTGACTACAATGCACTTTGCTGAATATAATATTTCTGAGTCACCAGAAAAGGCCATCTTGATGATATAATTTAATATTTTGTAGTAGTTTTTAAAATTTCAAATATTGCATATAGGAAATGAGAAGCCAGTGCATTTAATATATCTTAACAGCCATGTTGTATGGTATCACAAAATCTATTTTGTATTTTTCGATGATCAAGAAGATGAGAAGAGAAGGGGGCAGGAACCAAAGGTTTACTCACTCAAATAATTGTCTATTAAACGTTTTCAATAGTTTGTGGTGCTTGGTATTAACCAATAGCATTTCTGTTTTGTTTTCTTTAATAGCAAGAAAGAAAGAAAAGAAAGAATTAAAAGTAGACCTTTTATCATAAGGGTAGTTCCAGGGTATATTGGGAAATTTTAAAGACTGAATGCTGTAGAAGATTTCTACTGGACCAAACAAAGGCCTATCTTGATTTTCTCTCCAGGCATTATCTTTCTCACTACTAGGTAAAACACAAGGAAAATTAAGATATAGCCCAGCTTTTCTTTCCGCAATTGGCATTCAAAGTTCTTTTACCTTTGATATTAAAAGCAGAGTTTTAATTTCCTGACTAGGATCATACAAACTGTCAATATTTTAAGTTAATGAATGAGATACAAATAGTAACTTAAGTTTAGGAATGTTTCTTTACCTGCTCCATCTCCAGTGAGCAGGAAAACAGCAGGGTTATAAAAACAACAGCACCAGACCATTTCAGCTCCCAAATAAGTTTGCCTACAGAAATTCTGTTTTCTTTGGCAGTAGTAAACAGTATAACCAGTGGATAATAATGTGGCAAGTCAGTCTGTTCAAGAATGAGAAAACACTTTATTACCACTTTAACATGGAAACAAATGAGAATGGATAGCTTAAAGTTGGCGTCAGACAGTATCTCCCTGTTAGTTAGCCATTGTGATCCTTGCAAGAATTGCAGGGCTTGTCTAGTCTTCCAGTACCAAAGTAAAAACATTTTCCAGCAACAGTATACAGGTAGCCCTCAACTTACAACAGACCATTTAGTGACCGTTCAAAGTTACAACATGACTGAAAAAAGTGACATAACCATTTTTCACACTTATGAACGTTGCAGCATCCCCATAGTCACGTGATCAAAATTCAGATATTTACGACCTTTGTCGTGTCCTGGGGTCATGTGATCACCTTTTACGACCTTCTGACAAGCAAAGTCAGTGGGGAAATCAGATGTGCTTAACAACCTTGTTACTAACTTAACAACTGCAGTGATTCACTCAACAACTGTGGCAAAAAAGGTCGTAAAATGGAGCAAAACTTACTTAACAGATGTCTCTCTTAGCAACATAAATTTTGGGCTCAATTGTGGTTTGTGATTTGAGGACTACTTGTAACTAGGAAATTTTCCTAACTGTATAATGTTTCCAAAGAGTTAAACAGATTCGAAATAATTTACAGGAGCCAAAGGTTTTACATTTCTTCAACCTTCAGTTAAAGCAACATTATCGTGATTTTATTTTACTGGAAGCTTCTCTTCTGATTGGTATTTTAATCTATTTTATATATTCCCTGGGGTTACTTTAGATCACGGGTGTCAAGCTCGGGGTGTCACATTGCCATCATGTGACATTTTGTGATGTTTTTTCCCTTCATGGAGCTGGGGTGGGCGTGGGCTATGTGCATCCAGCCTGTGGGTGCCAGTTTGACACCCCTGCTTTAGATCCTGGGTTTTATGATCACATGGGAATGACTGGAGGAGCTTTACATGGCCACATATATTACTTTGCTAAAATAACTGAAATGAATAATCATTTCCAAGTAGAAATAGGCAACATTTAATTGACTTTTTGTTTACTCAAAAAGGAGGGCTGGATGCTTTTAATATTTGAATGGGAAACCAAGAGACACAGAGTTTTAAAAAATCCAGAAGAAATCAAGAAAATTCACCAAGAAAATAATATGAATATGTATATGAAATCAGTTTTAAAAAGTGAGCATTTCTGAGTTTTTAATCTCTCTACCCCAACCCATCTCTTTCATTCTGTATGGCTGTTGCAGCAGGGCCAGCTTCATTAGGCCCTATAATTCAAACTCAGATTGGGTAGTACTGGTATATGCTATGATGTGCATGTACCGTATATGTTATAACTGTTTAGTGGATTAATTTTGACATACCGTTAATGATCCTAGATATTACTAGGATAGTCAATACCTGAGGGCCTTTTATGCCTTGCATCTAATCAATTCCATAGGTAGTCTTAGCCAATATTGTTGAATGTAACAAATGTCACATTCAGGCCGTGTTCTGTAAGTTACCCTTCAAAAAGCAGAAAGCAGCACTGTATAGTAGAAATCTAGGACATATACTAAGGACGTTAAGACACAAGAGCTTATAAATGTTGCAAGAGAACTTTGTGATTAAGCTAACCTCTTCATTACCTTCCTTATGAAAGCAGGAAAGTGGGGTATTGTATTTTGCATTTAGTACTTGAATTGCATGTAAAGTGGGAATAAAATATGCTGAATTATAAGGTTTAAATCTTACAGAAACTAGCACTGTAGTTATATATGAAGTTGTCTCATCACAATCAGTAGGGATACTTATAAGGTCTGGGAGGAACTCATCTTAAATTACAGTTGTAAGGACAAGACATATGCCGAGGGTTTTTTTGCACATAGAATCTTGATATATTTCATTTCTCTTCTGGGTATTCATCTTAGGACATATTTGCAAATCACAAAGCAACGTGAGATCTGAACATTTTTGTAACTGAAGTGATTTTAGTATGTACTGAGTTGCTCCAATGGCGATATATGCTTTATCTGTTCTTTGTTTAATGCCTCTGAACTGCAATAATTTGCTTTAGATTAAAGTTCTTTGTCCTTGGCATATACAAGCCTATATTTTTCTTTCAGCAAGGAAATTTAGTTCTTTTTTCTTTTTCAAAGTCTAGGAAAAATACCATAGGTTTCTTTGAAATACCTTTTCATTAAAGATTTTAATGTGAGTAAAACTTTGATTACAGAATGTTACACCAGATGCTTCAAAATCATGCGGTCCCTACAAACAGACTGCAGAGTTCAGTAAAAGAGAACAAACCACTTCAGTCAGAAGAATTGAAGTTCGTAACCACGATACTATTGGTATAGCAACTATTCATACTTTTATACTTGTGTTTGTTGCAGCTAAAATCCCATGCACAATCAAATATCAATTGTGTATAAAGTACCGTATTTTGGGTGTATAAGATGTTCTGGTCTATAAGAGGTACCTACCTTTTTTGGTGAGGAAAAGAAGAAAAAGAAATCTGCTTATGCCTCCCAACAATTTTGCCTCGTTGCAGCAAACAGCCTACTTTATTTTCATTTTTGTTTCCAGCATAGCTTGATTAGTACAAGAAAAAAAAATCTGCTCCCAGCAATTTACCTCCTTGCAGCAAGCAGCAGAGGCCCGTGCAGCAATAGGCAATGGCAATCCCTGCAGCCTGAAACAGCTGAGAGTCGGAAGGCCAATCCACCCAACAATCAACTTGTGCTAATTAGGCTATGCTGAAGCTGAAATTGGCTGTTTCTTCTTGCTGCTTGCTGCAAGGAGGTAAATTTCTAGGAGGCAGAGGCCAAAGGGTGGAGGCCAGTGGGTGAGTGGGGCTACATTCGGTGTATAAGACACACCCAAATTTTACCCCTTTTTGGGGAGGGGAGTGCGTCTTATACTCTGAAAAATATGGTACTGTCGAGTGTCATTCTTCTTTAGCTACTCTCTGGTGTTTTCTCCCATAGGATGGCGTCATGGTGCTTAGTGCCACCCATCGCTACAAGAAGAAATATGTCACCACTCTTCTTTACAAGCCTATTGGAGTTTGATTCCTGCATATTTCCAAAGAGACTCAAGCACTCTTGCTTTTTCTGCATATGATAGAATATCAGTGGGCATGAGGATGGATAGTCAGCTTCCAGATTATTTTATCAGACACAAAGGTTTGCATGACTCAGCTCTTATTCTGATATTTCAGCACAATGAGGTTCGTCATTTCCATATGGCTGTTTAGAACAAACAACTTGATAAAGCTACTGAAATCAAGTTTTGGGTGCATTATTATTATATCTCATATATTACAAACTGTGAGGTTGGCTTCTTCCAGAAACCAGAAGATTTGCCTTGCAATCTTCCCTTTCACATTTAAAAACAAAGAAAGTCCAGTGCCACCCTCTTTTCAAATCATATGACCATTGTATACAAGTCATGGTAGCTGTATGAAGCCTCCAAATACAGAGACCTTGTATCTTTAAATATGTAACAACTCTTGTTCTCAAGTACTAAAAGTCTCTTCTAATAGGAAATGAGATGATAATTAGACAAATTTTGGCCTAGTAAAGTAGAATTGCTATTATGTTTTCAGTATCTACTGTTGTAAAACCTTTCTCATGTTTGCCATTTGTGGGTGCTAATTAAGTGTGACCAGACCCAGTCCTGGGCTGCTTGGGTAGCCATTCAGTAGCAGCTTTTCCACTGTTGGGTACACCAGTGAAAAGCACTACATTCAACTGTCTCTTCTGAATAAATAGGAAAAAAAATCAAGATTTTTCATCTTTACTAAGTCACATCTCAAGGTTTATCATAGAGCAAGCATATGGGATCCTTAATGAACATGACTTTCACTCATCCAAATAGAGTTACTATCAAAAATGTTCAAAGTTCTTCATTTAAAACAACTTAGAAATAAGATACCATCACTGATGGTTTTAAAAGTAGCTTCCCACAGGGTTTCCCTCTCCTAGAATAGGTTATCTCTCAAGACCTCCAAGCTAATTTCAGCTTAAAACTTACCTTAAAGGCTCTTGACTTGGTTCTCAAGAGAATGACAATGGTTTTCAATCATACCAAAGATTTCTTTTTTTTAGGAGGCAGTATAGGCCTGTTTGTACTGAGAGTAAGCAAAAAATGATGCCATTAATGATCCAGTTTCCAGTCTGTAAATCCCAGACAGGGCTATTTTAAATGCTGGTGGAAATAATAATCAAAGGAAAAAAAATGAATTGGGCTAAAAACCTCTTATTGTCATGCCAAGACTATACTTGCCAAGAATATTTTGAAGTCATAGTAATTTGAAGCAAGGTAGCTACACTAATAAAAACAATGTAATAATGATATATTGGAATATCTACAAGAAATACCATTTGCCTGCAAGCAAGTATTTGGGGGGGGGGGCACAAAATAAGCAAATAATAGAAAATTAAGATGCTAAAGTGTTTTGAGACTTTAGAATTCAGACAAACACCTGCCATATAACACACTAGGCTTAACAGTTGTTGATAAGAAACACAAAAAAAGTCTGGATAATGAACATTGCAATACCTGAAGACAGAATAGAAGACAAAGAATTGGAGAAAATCACAAAATAGAAAGATCTGCAAACAGAAATAGAACGACTGGCAAGAGAAAGTAACATTACTACCCATAGTAATAGGCACCTTGGGTACACTCTCAACACATTGGAGCACCATTTCAACACCATTGACTTGGACAGAATCATCATTTGCAAAAGATATCTGTACTTGGAACAACTTACAAACTGCAACAATACCTTTAACCACCATGAAACAATCATATCTGCCTATCCCAGGTTCCAGGTGGAGAAAACTATCAAATCCAGTCTAAATGTCTGACTGACAGTACAACCAACCATCATCATAATAGTAATGCATGATGTATCCATTCCTTAATCCTAACAGTATAAACAAACTTTTGCATCATACGCCAAAGAATCAAACAGTAAGACTAGGGTACTTTTGGAGCCCAGTCTCTGCCATTCTTTGAGTACCCTTTTCTATGACAATAGCATTTGTGACTAAGGTCTGGTCTCTGTGCATATTTATATACTCCATATAAATAGCTTTAGTCTTGTTATTGCACAATAACAAGATTAAAGCTATTTATATGGAGTATACAAATACATTCCATTTATATGGAGTACAAATAGCTTTTTCTTGTCACAGTCATTTAAATGAAGAATTTGGGACATTTTTTAATAGTAATTCTAATTGCTACTGTCGAGCATTTCCAAATAAATTTCCCAATGAGTCCAGCAGCAGAGCATAGAAAAGAAATGATTGAAAAACCTGTGTACTATGCCACTTAAGTACATAAGGAGTTTTACACTGCACTTGCCAGAGTTGGTTGCCAAAGTAGTGGTGAGGTTTGGAGTGAATTCTGGAATCCATGATCTGGGCAATGGTGATTTGGCAGTTTTAAACAGCCTGGTTTTGCTGCTTAGTTTAGCTGGATTAAGAGTAAATATTGCGTCTATATTTCTTTCTCCAGCTTTTGTTTCTGGAGATATGAATGGATCTATTTCTTCCAGGGCTAATGGAATAAATTAATTTAGGCTATAGAACATCTAGAAATAAGTGATATAAAAAAGAGATGTTAGCATTTCTGTTAGGCTTTGTCTCCCACTCTCAAGCATTCACAGCAGCAGTTTTAACATATTCTAATGCTCTTGGTTAGAGTTCAGTGGTCTGATTACAGCAATGTAGACAAAAAGTAGACCCTGTGAACAGAAGAGCAGGATGCCTGTTTATGCTGTCAAGATTGGGCTATTTGTATAAAGGAGTAAACAGCTAAAGACACTCACCCTGAAGTCAATATTAGTATATTAAAGACTGAGCTTTAGGATTGTAAGAGCTCATACTATGTTTTTAGATAAAAAAACAAAATTATGTAAAAAGCAAGAATGAGAAGCATAAATCTTCTCAGCTGAGCTTTAACACCTTTGTAGGCCAATTAATAAATACTAGTAAGGAGAATGTGCTCCACAACCTGGAGGCTTCCTCTCCAGGACTAGGAGACTAACAGTTTTTCAATCTCTCTCTCCTCAGCCCTAGAATACCAGCATTTTATGAAGGAGATGTTAGATTGAACATACCTCTAGGTTAATTCTTAATTTCTTAAGCACATCATGTGTCCCTCTCATTGTAGCAAAGAAAATGCCAACCATAAATTTATGTATTTATATATATATAATATATATATATGACACAAGAATTCAGCATATTACTGATTTAGAGTTTGTTGTGTGGGATGCTTGGCTACCAGATACAGAAAGTCAGTTGTATTCAATCCATTTCATAAAAAAGAATGACATTTAAGTAAGTGAGACTGAAGTTCTCCATATTCCTTTAAAACTGGACATGATTCTGGATTTTGTCAGCTACTGACCATTCCTGTGAAAACAAGTATTTCTTCAGCTACTGACCATTCCTGTGAAAACAAGTATTTCTTCAGCTATTGACTGCTCCTGTGAAAACAAGTACGACTATAGTAATTTCATATTGTTTAAAAAAGGAAGGCTTCTATTTTATGAAGTAAGGTGTAGAATTCTCTGGAAGATTAAATGGATTGTATTTCTTCATGTGTTGGCAGTGCAGTTCTGGATTTCTTCAGCATCAGCAGCTCTAGTTATTGCACATCGACTCCGTTGTTACTCCAAAACAGCCATAAAGAGGAATTAGGCATTTAATGAATGGTTATCATGGCTAATTATTGTACTAGGAGCAAAGTCATTTTTCTTGCTTACTGTTTTTAGCAATTTTGTTGACATACTTTAATACTTTGTTTTTCAGTGTTTTAACACAATGTTACTGGTATTATTTGGTAACTTATGAAGTGTGAGATATAAGTGGAAAATAAATAATACCTATCAATAAATCATCAGTGGTTATGCTTTGTATGGCTGGGTGTAAAGAAATATTTACAGAACAGAGTAACAGGTTTTGAAGGGACCTTAGAGGTCCCTGGTACAACCTAGTACAATCCCCTACTCAAGCAGGAGACATATCATTCCAGGCAAAGGGCTGTCCAATCTCTTCTTAAAAGCATCCAGTGGTGTCTGAAGGCATGCTGTTCCAGTGATTAATTATTCCAATTGTCACAAAATTTCTTCTTACTTCCATGTTGGTTTTCTTCTTGATTAGTTTTAATCCATTGTTTCTTGTCCTATCTTCAGGTGCTTTGGAGAATAAGTTGATGCTGTCTTCTTTGTGGTAGTCCTTTAGATATTGAAAGACTACTATCATGTCACCCTAGTTCTGCTCTTCAGTAGCTAGACATACCCAATTCCTGCAATTGTTCTTGAAATATTTTGGCCTACAGTCTTCTTTTTTTTAATGAAAATATCTTTATTAGTATATACAAATATTAAAATACATACAAGAAAATACATATAAGAGGGAAAAAAGAAAAGAAACACCAACTTGACACATCTACAAGAAATAATAATCTAAACAAAAAAGACAAAAAGTTGACGACTGGGGGGATATCTTACCCCCCTTAGTCACTTACTTCTTTCTGGTGCTACTAGTACCAGCCCTCTGCTCTTTCCCAGTAGCATATTGGACACCTTCCGACCTGAGGAGCTCATCTTCCGGCATCATATCTTTTTTCTTTTTTGTACTGTCCATGGGGTTTTCAAGGCAAAGATACTGGAGTGGGTTGCCATTTCCTTCTCCAGTGGATCATATTTTGTCAGAGCTCTCTGCTGTGACCTGTCCGTCTTGGGTGGCCCTGCAAGGCATAGCTCATAGCTTCATTGAGCTATGCAAGTCCCTTTGCCACGACAAGGCAGTAATCCATGAAGGGGTAAAATAACATAATGGCAGCCATAACTTGCATTGTATTTATCAGGAGCTCTCAGATGCTAAGGTGTCTTAAAAGGCATAGGCCTTCAGAAGATGTTTGGCTTCAGGGACAGAACCCATAAAGGGAAAGAGAGAAAGAGACAAAGCTTCAGAAGTACATGTAGGCCTCCAAGATTCGCGTTGCACCCCTTTCCCATCTTGAGTGAGTAACCAAGATTGATCCTTTGTTCCTCCAGGTTTCTTTGATATTATGATAACAAATTCTATGTGCTATTCCCCCCTTGTCAAATCAACATAATTGCTAGCTCAATTTGAGCAAGGTAATCAGACCATCTTTCTCTTATGACTAATTCTAAAAATCTATACTGGAATTCTGTGTGTGTATAAAGTTCAGTCATATCATCCATTCAGTATGCTGTAATACAGTCTCCATTACGTTTGAAGTGTGAATATGAGGTCCATGATTATTACTGTACTTCTAAATGAAGATGATGTAGATGGCAAGTCTTTTAAATAACCTTCTCTTAATGCTAGATGCCAGAAAATTAGCCAAAATATTCTATAGATCTGCCCTAGCAAAGCTATTTCTATTGAAAGAAAATCAGCTGTCTGACTTTAATTATTTAATTATTAATTATTTAATAATAATTTTATTTAATTATTCTACCAGTAATAATATAGATTTCAATGGCAACTTAAAACATGAATGTGTTTCTGGAAGAAGCTTTGGGGATCTAGATTGCATTATTTGATGACTCTGGAAATGGTTGACACAGCTGGAATTCTTTAGCATCTTCAATATCTTGTTTCAGATTAAAGTCAAAAGGGGCATTTGACCCATTCTCACAAATAAACAAATAATGCTTTAGGAATTATTACTTTTCTGGTACTGCTTCAGCAATTTGAACAATAAAATAGGAAGTTAGATGCTTAGAGGTAATGCATAGGTGCAAATTCATGACTATTGATATGAGAGGCAACCCATTGCAGAAGCAAATTGCTGCTTTTGGCCAGGAGAACTGTCCTGTTTGTATTTGTTCCTTCCTTCACCACTATTGTTGTCCCTCTTCAGTTGCTGGGCAGCAACAGATAACCGTATTCGCTCGCAAACTGCCTCACCTGAATTGCAGGTGAAAGTGGCTTTTCTGGCTGCTGTTTCTTAGGCCATTGGCATCAATGAGTATCTTCTTGTTGTTTAAAAAAATAACAAAACAAATGGATAATAGGTAAGGCCAACAGTAATATTTAAATTTGCTTGTTTTAGAATATAGAATTCGGAGACAAGCAGAAATGAGAACAATTGATTGTATATCTTGCTCATATGCTTATTATGAAAATATGAATGGCTATTATAGAATAAGTAGAGTTGAATTAGATCATCTTTCACCATTAGATCACCAATTTGGTATGACTGTTACATTATATACCATCTTGCCAATTACCATAGTGAGATGGGAATTATGAAATACTGTATATAAACCAACAGATCTGCAGGAGTCCAAATTGGGAAAGGCTGATATATAGATAGTCCTCGTCTTATTCATTTAGTTATTCTTTTAACACTGGTTCAAAGTTATGATGGCCTCAGAAAAGTGACTTATAACCCATCCTTGAAGTTATGATTATTGCAAGAGTGTACTACTTCCATAGTCACATGTTTGTAATTTGGGCATTTGGCAACCAACTCACATTTACTACAGTTGCAGAATCTTAAGGTCACAATTTGCTATCTTCCCAGTTGACTTCCATCAAGCAAAGTCAATTGGAAAAGGAGGATTCACTTGATCACCTTAGTAAAAATGGTCTTAAAGTTGGGTCCAGGCACATGATTACTCGCTTAGCAACTGCATGTTTTAGCAACCAAAATTTCAGTCCCAGTTGTGCTCATCAATCAAGAACTACCTGCATACAGAAGATCAATTGTGGACAGATCCAGCAGGTGACTGATACATTCATCATATGTCTGTACATTAAGCACATGTTTATCCCATCATTAAAGATTAAACTAAAATAATGTTATTTTTATTTGTGTCAGACACATTATTACAGTGGTTGGGTTGCCAAAAGTCTGGAAGTATTTGTTATTCATTATTGCATATTCTTAATAATTGAAGCTACTTATTTGAATAGCTGAAGCTCAGCAAAATGCTTGCCAAATCAGATTTAGTAACTCAATATGTTATCCTGACAAGCCATATGGTTAGTTATTTTTTAAACCATAAACAAATAAACAGGAACAAGCATTTAGTATATTGCTAAAATATGATTTGCCTGCAATTTTCTATGTATCCCATAGATGTCAGTATATTTCTTTCTATTCCTTGAATACTTAAAAATAAATCAGTGCAATAATGAAATCTAAGACTAAAATTGAATGTTAAATTAAACATTTACAACGAAGACAGAACAGTATACAGGGATTTAAGAAGTATAAAGGACATAAACATCTAGGCTAATTAAATTTCATCACAAATAGGTCAATCCTCATGAAATCTTCATAAGCAGAAAAAAATAGATTGGTTAAGTTCAAAGTATGTTTACTTTTTCTAAAGCAGATATGAGAAACCACAGCACTTTTATATAACAAAATGACCAGGATCCTGATCTTGTACACAGCCATTTATTTATTTATGTATTTATTTATTTATGTATTTATTTATTTATTTATTTATTTATTCATTTACTATTTTTTATTTCTTAGATTTTTATCTCACCTTTATTATTCTTTATAAATAACTCAAGATAGCAAACTTACCTAATATTCTTTCCTCCTCCTATTTTCCTCACATCAACCCTATAGACTGAGAGAGATTGACTGCACCAAAGATAACCAGCTGGCTTTCATGCCTAAAGCAGAACTAGAACTCACAGTTTCCTGGTTTCTAGGCCAATACCCTAGTATCCTTTCTTCCCCCAAAAGATCACACGCTATCTTTTTAAAAGCCTTTCTACATTTTCTTTTTTAAAAAAAATAGTCTTTATTGGATTTTAAAAGTTAAAAACAACAACAAATAACAACAACAAAAAAGAGACAAACAAACACATACAACTGTACAAAAGAACATAAACAAAACGAGCTATACATATAATATTACAAAGCAATATTAGGCTACAAAATGAGAAACAGTCAAAATCTTGGCCAGTCATTCTTTAACTTCCAGGAGAAGAGCAGCATGTATATTTGCGAATTTGTGTTAATGCATGTATCCAAGAGAGGAACGTCCTAAATATTTGCAAATATGTGCTAAAACATACATCATTTCCTATTGTTTATGGCCTAAAGTTATATATATTGTTAAGACAGTCATACCATCTACTCCAACATAGTATTCTGACTCTTCTTTACCTCTGAGTGTTTTTGTTAATTTGTCAGCTTCTGTGCAGTCCAAGATCTTTTGAATTATTATTTGATCTGAGGGAATCGAATCGGTTTTCCAATATTGTGCGAACGCTATCCTTGCCGCTATAATTATGTGGACAGCTAAATACCACAGATCTTTTTCTAATTTCTCTGGATTCATTCCGAGCAGGTATACCTCTGGGCATAATTCAGTGTCATGTCCTGTAATCTCCTTTAACCATCCTTTAATTTTTTGCCTCGGGGCATGCCTTTCTACATTTTCAAACTCTTCCATACAATCCCCCATTTTTAATGACCTACCAATCTATACAATCCATCTACATATCTAATCATTCACCATTCATTTATAACTTGCTCATTCATTTTTTTTCCTCTTATCAAACTATTAAGCTATTCTCAGATCATACAATCTATGTAACATTTGATATAGTTTAGGTTTTTTTGGTCAATAACACAGCATCATCTGCATCCAAAAGTACAGGTGTATTCATTTTGCCAACTAATACACCCCTAATGTCATAAGCATTCCTGATACACTTATCCATAAATGCATTCAACATCCAAAAGACATCATCCAACCTAAACGTGAAGAACTATCCCCATATGATTCTTCCTATAGTCCAGATTTTAGCTTTCTTCTGTGATTTTGGTTTAAAATGATAGTCTGGAATACTACATTAACACAACTATAGTTTGACGAAACTTACCTTTTTCAAATTTCTGCAGGAAACCTGGAACAAAAATGAGCAGCAGCTGGCATTCAATAATAGCTGTGTCCATTAATGTTGCATCTATTCATTTTTCCATTCATCCTAGGAAAAATCATAAATATATTATTAATAAAGAAGTGTTTTATTAAGTCCTCTAATGATAAAAGGACAAATTTAATTATCGTTAAAGTATAATACAACAAAGTATTAAACAATAGAAAACCATTAACTACAGCAATAAAAAGCATTAAATAATAAATAGTATACCTCAACAAACTTAAGAGGAACCATTTTAAAAAATTCATGCAAACAGGTTTATACTACACAATAAAATTTTAAAACACTGCCACCAGACACACCCATATTTAGGTTGTTGTACAATTGGGTCACCATAAGAAAAAAAGTTCCTCTTTCCTTGTAATCCATATAATTTATTCTTCCTTTATAGACCATTTTTCCTCCTATTATGACTATGTTAATGTTACATTTTTCTCTATATTTGTTATCTAATTTGCCATTTTGATTAAATGAGGTTTTTACTATAATTAATTTTACCCATTTTAGTTTTGAACAAACATTCAGAAAAATGATGGCTGTATTGACAGTGATTTAAAGGTTTTCATTCTCCTGAATTTATGTACAGTATAATTGGATTTGAACTACAATTATTAATTCCTGTGATCTTGTTGCAACAGAAATATAAGCAACATGACTAAAATACAGTAATAAATTACACTGCGGAGTTCTATGACTTGAAAGATAATCATCTTGAAAGCAAATATATATGGACTTATAATGTGTACAGTATTGTTATCTGTAATAAAAATAAGACAAAACATTCACTACCAAACATAAAGGAAGCTTGAGCATTGTCCAAGGCTCGCTTCCTTAAATGAAATGAATTTGGCACCACAAATTCATTTGACACTTTGACATAAAATGAAATGTCAGGTCAGTTTTCAGTTTGGAAACCTATTTTGTTATTATTTTTTTTTTTTTTTTGAAAGGACAGATGTATTTACATTGCAAATTTAAAACTCAGTCCAAAAACCTCATACTGAAGAGTAAACAGGAATTTCAGTCTGACCATTTTCTGTTCCCAAATTAAACTGATTATTTTTGAAACAGTGATTCAACAATGCATAAAACATTAAAATATTAAAAAGCATTAGCACATATATATTCTAGTTTATTATATTATAATCAGCTTTTCATTTATCATGACATCTCCACCTGAAGATATAGAAGAACTACAAAACATTGTTAAAAGGAGTTATTTAATTAGAACAATTTGATTACTGGCCCTGCCTTCCTCTCTATGCATCAGTGAAGTTGTATTCCTGGCTACACTTCAGCTGGTTATAAATAAAAACAATCTCAATAATTTATTTAGTGGAGAAAGCAAACATGCATGCAAATGTTATATTGGACTACTAAAAATGACTTCATATATATATATATAGTTCAAATCTTATATACATGAAAACAAAAACTAGAAGAACAATTTTTGTTCTGATTCCATATATTTATAGAATAACATGTACATTATGTGCTACTTTACTTATCTGATCCCATAGCCCCCAGTTTCCCATTGGATTATCCTTATGTTGAAAAAAAATAGAACTGAACTCTACATGGGTATTCTGAGGGAAGACCCATCTTGCAATTGCTTCCAGAAAGAGTACACTCTCACTTGGACTATAAAAACTACAAGGCTGCACATTTTGCTAAAGAAGCTTGATAAAGCATCCACTATTAAAAATGATTCCTATGTCACTATGTCATAACAAACAACTTGAGAAAAGCTCAAAGTGGCCTTGTCGTGATATTATACTGCAATATCAATATAGAACAGCAAGGTCAGCCAGGTTCATAGTATAAATAATATTTCCAGGAGCTATAAAATTTGCTGTAGCCATAAGAACTCCAGAAATAATTAATTTAGGCTACAATGTATTAAAAATTTAGGCTACAATGTATTAAAAACATTGATATGTTTTAATCTAATTTTTTACTCCTTCCTACACAGTTGTTTTACCAGCTGCAAGGAGACATGTGCCTCAAGATAATAGAAAATGGAAAACACAAGGATATCCACATTAAAGAAGGAGAGGTAAAGATAGGTTTGTGTATAAACTAGCAAGCAAATCTCAGGCTGTAATTCTAGTATATTTCTCTTTAGTATATATTATTTTCATATAATAATTTATTTAATAATTACATGAGACAGTACATTTTCCATTTCCTACTTTGGTAGCACATCATGCAAAAAAATATGAAAAACCTGAAAAATGTTAAAGTTTATATTATTATTATTATTATTTATTTATTTATTTATTTATCTATTTATTTATTAAATTTCTATGCCGCCCTTCTCCCGAAGGACTCAGGGTGGCTTACAATAAAATAAACAAAAGATATAA
>JANHFM010007732.1:0-12828 GCA_032468115.1 Grayia smithii | reverse complement strand
AGCAGGCATATACAAGGAATGAAGGCTATGGCTAAGCACATTGATTTGTGCTTAATAAATTGTAAGCCTCCCTGAGTTTCCGGAGAAGGGCGGGATATAAGTTGAAATAATAAAAAAAAAATAACAAAGACTGCATTCTCTTTTTATTTTTAAAAAGCCTAAATTAATACCTTGGCAAATAAGTTGTGACTAAAGACAATAGAGTTGGTGAAAATGCTGAAAGCTGAGAGAGTGAGGGCAGATTGCATACAGTTGATCAATGCGACATGAGGGCTGTCACTATTTGTCTGTCTTGGTAAAAAATATGCATGAGCAGATGTAATGTATTTGCTAGAAATGACACAGTCATCCGCCTATCATGACTAGGCTTTATGACAGTAAACTCCTTTTACAACTAAAAAAATCTAGCAAGTACAGCGGAATACTCATTTCAACATAACCAGTTCATAGGAGAACCATCAATTTTTTTTGACAGTGCACAGCTTGGTTCAATAATACAGTGTCTCTATGGGATTCTGCACTGGCAATTTATAACATCACCCAATCATCATGTTGGGTAACGTTATAATAAAGAACCCTGTTTGCTTTAGTGATATATTGCCATAAGTTTGACCAACGACATTATAAGCTACTACTGTGGAAATGCTGTGTTTTGGTTTTGCCCTTTGGCAAGAGACAGATAAATAAGGCATTTAGTACATAGAATTAATATATTTTTGAGGATCTGGAAAATTAGATAGAAGCAGTGTCTTAGATGGAACAAGAACCTGAAGTAGATGGTGATAAAACTCTTGCTTTATATAATACTTCGTTAAGGTAGATTAAAAATAATGAAGGTGACCAGATCTGAATAATCTTAACCATAGCAGAAGATTCTTTCAAGGAACCTACAAGAAAGAGATTCCAAAGTACAACACTGGGTTAAAGATTTAGGGGAGGGGTCTGCAACCTTAAACCCTCGAAGAGCCATTTGGTTCCATTTTACACAGAAAAGAAAACACCGGGAGCCACAAAACCTGGGTGGGCGTGGCCAACTCGATATCACCAGTCACATGACCCCCCTAGCCACGCCTACCCAGCTGGTCATTAGGGCAGAGAATGCACCAGGAACCACAAAAAACTTTTAACATCTCTCTCTTGCTCCCTCGTTCCCTCCCGTCCCCCCTCCCTCTCTCCCCCTCTCTCTATATCTCTCTGTCTCTGCCCCAGCCGCTTCTCCATCTCCTGCCATTGCCCTTACTTTTGCAGGCCAGGCAAGGAGTGACTGGGAGGGAGAGGGGCAGGGCCAGCCAGTGGTGGGATCACCAGACAGGGAGCCACAATAGAGGGCTCAAAGAGCCGCATTCAGCTCCGGAACCGCAGGTTGCTGACACCCAATTTAGGGGAAGCATCAGAATGAAAGGGAGAAGCAACTGCTATCAAGATTCAAGACATGTAGACAGTTTGAACTTTAAATCTCTTTTTCCTGTCTGAGCACCCTAATTGGTGAGAATGCAGTATGAAATTTTTAATGGGAAGACTCTTGAACTTTGTTTTTGTAATGAATCAGTCTGCTTTGAAAAACTTCTGAATTTGACTAATCTAGTCATCACACACTTTTCTTTTGTGTTAATTTTCCATCTACATTGAAGGAATATTTCTACACTGATGATATTGCCACAGTTTATTTTACTGTAAGAATAACAACACTATGGTCTTTTTTTTAGGGCTTTTGGTTTCACAAGGTGGCTTATCTATGCAGGAAATATAAGAATGTATTAAAATCCACATTATTTCCCCCTTACTTTCCAGTTTCAGTGAAAGTCATGTTCACATTTCAGATCCCTGTTCTAGAACTTTGTGAAGAATTTTGAGAAAACATGTAGTGCTTAGTGTAAGAATTTTCTCTAACCTGGGCTTCTGTTAATTGAACCTTGTGAAAAATATTCCTCAAATGTTATTAAAGGCCTAGATATTCTACAAAAGAATGAACATTTTCATTGTTAATTTCTTGTTGAATTTTTAATTATATAATGTGATGCAATTTCTAAATGTTGAAAAAGTACCATAATCATTTTACCTTCTGTAGAAATGAAATTTGATATATTGGAATACAATCTATGTACCGTTATTTTTTGCTCCATAAAAAGCACTTTTTTGTCTCCCAAAAGTGGGTGGAAATATCTGTGCATCTTATGGAGCAAATATTGCCAAAGCCCCACTCACCCACCGGCCCCCACCCTGCGGCTGTTTTCAGCCTCTGTGTGTCCCGTTTTCGGGCCCCACACACCCAGTTTTTGTCCTCCATGCAGGATGCGCTGCCACTCTCCATTCACCATCACCTACTGGTGGTTGGATCAGCCTTCCAGAATACCTCTGATCAGCTATTCCAGGCAGTGGGGATTGCTGCCACCGCCTGTTGCTGCCGCCACCTGTTGCTGCCGCCACCTGTTGCTGCTGAGCGGTGAGTGGTGGCAATAGGATTAGGGTTAGGGTTAGACTTAAAATTTGTCTTCTATCATGTAACTGGCCTGTTTCTTACACAGCTTTGAATATATTACAAAAGCTTCACAACCACCAAAATATTTGCCTATTTTAAGACTATCTTGAAGTTATTTTTCACAGAGGATTTTTTTTCCAATTTTTTCCCATAGATTAGCAAATGTTAAAAGTATAGTGATTCCTGAACTGGCAAAACTCTGTTTTGAAAGATTATATATATATATATATATTTAAAGTACAATATCAGAATTCAATTCTAGATAACAACTGCTTGGCTCTGGAAGAAGTAGAATTAAAAAATGCAAGTAGATGGTTGCATCCATAGAATCAAACCCTCTTCCCCCTAATGTCCCCGATTCCACTATCAAACTTGAGAGAAAGAATATAGAGAGGAAACCAATTTCTTCCTGGGAGATCTTGTGGCTACTTTCCTTGGACTATTGCAAAGTCCATATTACATAAATCACGATTATCGCAGCACTTAATCTCATAGCGGTTATCTTCTATAACATTATATATGTTGATATTACACTTTACTTCCGACTTTAACCTGCAGGCTAAAATTCTGTCAACAGCTTCATCTCCTAAAACAAAGAATACAGAGGAGGAAAATTAAAAATATTTTAAAATAAAATCCACAAAACACATTTTTTTCATATTTAGGTAAGCAGTCCATCTGTCAAGCTTCTTTATACCAAATTAGAACTGGAAGCAGGTACAGGTAAAGAGATAAGAATGCAGGTCTTTGATATATGGTGGGGGTTGGGGTGGGGGGGATGAATGAAGCCATTGTGAATGATATCCAGCAACTACTATATATCAAATGGCAATCCTATTTGTGCTGAAATAAAGATTCAATTTCTTACATAAAAATAATCTTTATTAATATAAACAAGAAATATAATATAAATATATAAAACAATATAAAACAATATAAAAAATATAAAACAAAAAAAAAGAAAACACAAAATACATTAAAAAAAAACAAATTAGACAAACCCACAACCTAAATCTAAAAAAACTAAACTATATGAAAAATTTAAATTAAACATACAACATAAAATAAGAAACGACTAGAGGTATTATCTAACCCTCTCCCTTAAATTAGTTAAATTCATTCCAACATATATCTTCTAATTAAATTTACAATTGTCTTTTCAAAACAAAACAAAACAAAAACCTATATCCAAGTATTAACAAATTTCCATTTATTTTTAATAATCTCAGTCTTAATTTAATTATTTACTTAAAGTATCCAATGTTATGTTATCCTTTTTTGGTACCATACATACCATCTTTCCCAAGAATCATAAAATATTGTATCTTTTCTATCTTTTAACAGGTTTCAGGCTGTTTGCCTTTTATCTTTCAGGACAAAATCTCACACCCATGTTTCTTCTTAATCACTGAAAGATTGATTGAGTGTTCCTCCTTTTTTTCTGTAGTTTCTTACATGGCTGATATAAATTTGACTACTTCTAGTGGAAGACTCTCTAGATTAGACTGGGATGGGATGGACGAAGTTACAGTGAAAAGATTGAAAACCATGGCTGACATGATATTGGATCCCTTTCTAAACAGACAGAACATTTTACACTTACTCTATATTGATTCTGCAACTTTCTAATTCAGTTTAACAAGTGGGATAAGGAAGGGGCAGTCTACTGCAGTGATGGCTAACCTTTTTGCCGTCATGTGCCAAAAGCAGAGGGAACGTGGGGGGGGTCATGCACATGTGTGCCCACACCCATAATTCAATGCCCCCCCAACACCCCACACTCCCATGCATGCGCACACGACACACACACACACATGCCTCATTTTGGGCCTAGCAGACCTCCCTCCCTAGCAGTCTCCAGAGGCTGGAAATGGTCCATTTCCTGACTTCTGGTGGGCCCGTTTCACCCTCCCTAGGATCTAGAGGCTTTCTTGGAGCCTGGAGAGGGCAAAAACGGCCTCCCCCATCCCTCCGGAGGCCGAAAATGCCCTCCTAGAGCCTCTGCGCAAGCCTTGTACTTACCTGGCATCCAAAATGAGCTGCATGGAGTCTCTTGGGGGGGGGAGGGGAGGGGCGGCATGGGCTGGGCAGCTGAAAATCAGCTGGCTGGCACACATGCACGCTGGAGCTGAGCTAGGGCAATGGCTTGCGTGCCCGCAGATATGGCTCCGCGTGCCACCTGTGGCATGCATGCCATAGGTTCACCATCACGGGTCTACTGAAATCTTTTTGAGGTACATTTTCCTTCATATCATTAAAACTAAAACGGAGAATAAAGCAAAAACCTAGTAATCAATTACCATTGTAAAAATATGACAAGAAAAAAAAGAACAATTTTAGCAAATCCTTGAACTTAGCATTGTTTTTGTACCTTTATAAATGGTGATGGTGATACAGATTCCTTTACGGTTAACTCTGCAGGTCTTCATATCACAGACTTTAAACTTGTTAGGTAGGCAGCGGGCACATACAAGGGCATCTGCTTTGAAAAAGAAATTTTGCATATTTTAATTATATCACATTAGATATATTTGTGTTCAGGTTTTATAGCTTGCAGGACATTGTATGTCCAGAAACAAAGAAATCCTTTATATCAGGAGTGGCATAACTTTAACGTGCACAATCCATCATTTATAACATGCTGAAGCTATTAAGACAACTGATTTGCCTGCCAACAGAATGAAGCCATTGTTCTGGATATGGAGTGCTGAGCAACCATATATTACTGATTCTAGAGCTATGCAATCTTTCACTCATTGAGTTCTGATCCAATCTGATCCAATCAAGCCCCCTTAATTCATTTTGCAGACATTCCTTTAACTGAAGCTGTTTGGAATTGCCCAAGGAAGTCTTAAAACAAGGTAAAATAAATTTAATAAACAAAATGAAACTTTCTGTCGAACTTTAGAATCAGCAAGGAGGTGCAGGCATGAAGAGGTAGTTTGCACGAAACTTTGAATTTTGCACAGGTCACGCTGGATTCACACAATAAACTCTTAAAAATAACTGAAATGAAGGGGGAAAAAAACTATCAGGGTTGCAACTGCGTTGACAAGTATGTGCTGTAAACATATGTACTGCACTTCCATACATAGCTCAGCTTTTATACAAAAAGTACATTTATTTTTGTTTCAGACTAGTTGGCAATGGGACAAAGGAGAAGGATGTGGGTGTCTGTATAAAATTAGTCGGTGGACTGTGAAATGAAGGACAAATCTCACATACTTTCTGATTTGCTAGGAGGAAAAGCTGTTATATATAGGCTTTCTGTTTCAATAACAAGTAGAGGACCTTAACAAAAGTTTTAGTGCAGGTGACCTGGCAGAAAGGTGAGCACATGGAGGGAGAAAGACTGGTCCTGTATTGTAAGCAGTCTTTTATAATATCAATATTTCCCTTTAAATAAAACATGAAAAAAATGTTTATACCTCTATGCCATTGGTATTAGGCGGCTTTCAGACAAGTATAGTTTTACATTATCTTTCTAACATTATACTGTTTTTGCCCTTTTTCTGTGATAGATACACACAAAAACATATCACTTACAACAACAAAATAGCAATTTGCCATAAGATAGAAAGGAGGAAGAAAAGTGGCTGCATTAAAAGTCAACAATTTTTGTCATGAAAAGGTCTGCATGTTTCCAGTTTGAAATTCACCATGTATCATACTTACTAAATGATCTGCTACATGAACAGATTAAATCTATCCTGGTTAAAAATGTAGATCATTTCAAATAGCGTTAGATGGGTTCAAATTTTAAAACTTATTTCACCAAAAGCAAACGCCAACAAAAAGAAAACCCCATATTAGGCTTACAATTTCCTTTGTATGGTGTATGAATCTGCAAATGTCATTCAATTCTGTCTCAAATAATTATAATAAAAATATTATAGGCATTGCTTAAACACATTATGAAATAAGATTCTGAACTGAGGTGAAATGTGCCAACCTAAAGGGTCAAGACAGAAACTTGTCCTACCTGTGCTCCCCAGGACTCACAACTAAAATTATATTACTGAAGCACCTAACAGATCATAGAAGAATGTCATCAGAGATAGATGAGAATAACACTCACATTGCCTCTTTCATCTCCTTAGTAACATATATCACTGGAAAACTTCACTGGAAAACTATCACCAAGCTAAACTTTCATCTGAATTGGTTCAAACTCACCAGCATCTGTGAGACAGGAGAAGACTAAGAGGGCAAGGATCAGGATCTGACTTATGGGGAACATCTTGCATTCAGAAGAATTTTGTAGCACAACTGATTTTTTGCTTCCTTAAGAGAGTAGCATGTGTCAGTGGCCAGAAATGGATTTTTTTTATTTCTTTAATAATACCCATATACAATCACTCTTAGGAACATCTGGTTCTCATAAAGTGGTTCATGACTGTGTAAACTGCCCACTCATACCTAGAATCATAATCAAGGTTGGAGTGAAACAGTGAATTGGCAGTGAAACAAATTTCTGAAGGCATTCAAATCCAGAGCTTCAAAGGACTTCACAAATCTGAATTATGGATTTTCTAAGCCAAGAAAAGCAGCTGCAGTCAATGTTTGATGTATATGTTAACTGCATGTAATGTTTAAACAATGCTCAGATAATAATCCATAAATTTCCTTAATCTTTTCACTGTGTACCAAATACAGAACATTCTGCTGACTTTTCCCCCTCCTGTTTCTTGTTCTGCACTCTATAATTTGATGTCATTCCCCCTTGATCTCTCACATAGACAACATAGCAACCGAACATGTAGAATCCTCATTGAAACTGTCTGTTATGAAGGTTTTAAAGATTATCATTATCTGATGACTATTCTCTCTCTTTGTGTATGTATTCATGCCTATATGCATTCCGCAGGTCTAGGCTGAAAGGAGTTGAAAGAGTAAAGTTGGCTTGCATAGCAAGTGTCTTTGGGCTGACTTTTATGTCTGTGGAGATTCTCAATCATCTAGGTTGGTGTTTCTCAACCTTGGCCACAGGAAGATGTGTGGACTTCCACTCCCAAAATTCCACAGCCAGCAGAGCTGACCGAGATGCCCTTTGCATAGTCACTCATACCCTGGTTACTTCTTGGCTGGATTCCTGCAATTCTCTCTACATGGGGCTGCCCTTGAGGTGCACCCGGAGACTCCAACTGGTCTAGAATGTGACCGTGCGGGTGGCTACGGGAGCTCCCCATTACTCCTATGTAACACCTCTCCTGAGCGAGCTGCACTGGTTACCGGTGGGCCTCCAGATCCACTTCAAGGTGCTGGTACTTACCTATAAAGCCCTCCATGGCTTAGGTCCGGGATATCTGCAGGACCATCTCTGGCCTGCCTCCCTCCATCCTGTGTGCTCACACATGGCTGCCCTCCTCAGGGCGCCGTCGGCCAGACAATGTCGGCTGGCAACACCCAGGGGCAGGGCATTCTCTGTGGGCACACCTACCCTCTGTAATGGGTTGGACGGCGCCCAATCTCCATTCTTTCCGTCGTGACCTAAAGACTTGGCTGTTTCAACAAATGTGCTGATCCTGACTGTTGGGGTTTTACTATTTATTCTAAATTTTAAATTGTTTTAATTGGATTTTAACAATTTTATATTTCTATGTTTTTCTATGTTTTAACCTCTGTTCGCCGCCCTGAGTTCTTCGGAAGAAAGGCGGCATATAAATCAAACAAAATAAAATAAATAAATAAATGGTGTTAGGTCCGTCATGACCTAAAGATGTGGCTATTCCAACAGATGGGCTGATGCTGTTTTCAGGGTTTTTTTAATTATTTATTAACTTTTGATCGCATATGGGTTTTAAATTGTTTTTAACTATTATCTTAAATTGCTTTTATATGTTTCATTTGTTTTTCGCCGCCCTGAGTCCCTCGGGAGAAGGGCGGCATATAAATTTGCTAAAATCAATCAATCAATCTAGGTTAGAGTTGTCTCAAAGGTGCTTTTTTTCTTCTTCAAAAGGCAACTGGATTCTTTTTTCCTTGAAGGAGGAAGAAGAAGAAAACATTTCACTTCTCATCCAAGAAGCTTCATTAATTCTGATGGCGGAGGGAGGGGAGGCGTGGAAATGGAAGAATAGGTAGTGACAATTGAGACTGGATAGTTGGGGGAATGGAAAGATAGGTTCTGATAGGAGAGTTAACACTCTCTGAGAGTCATCTGCTCATTAACCCTCTCTGAGAGAGAACTGTCTGTGGGTTTATCTTTGTGCTAAAGGTCACTGAAACATGGTGCAATAGGTTGTGAAATCTCCTTGGAACTGCTGCAAGAGTTGCATTGTAAACTGACTTTTATGTTCTATGTTTGACTTTTATGTTCTATGTTTGTTTGTTTGTTTTATCTAAGCTTCTGACTATGTAGAGAGTATATCCAGTCTCCTGGCATTTCAAAAGAAAATGAATAAGAAGACAATAACATGACAAGACAGAACAGTCAATAGAGAGAATAATGGGTATAATGGAGGTTGGGGAAAGGCATTGGAAGGAAGACGTAATAACAAAGATGCATTTTGTTCATGGTCTTACCATTTGAATAATACACTGATTGTCTTATTGATTCATGGCTGGATTTCATTTGAAGTTTCTGTCAGTGAGTTCCCACAGTGTTATAATGTACCATAGAAAGTATAAAACTAAACTTCAGTGTTGCTTGCCTGGGAATAATATTGACACCTGAATTAGTGCCTGCCAGTCTCTAGGCTGCATCTGAAATACATGTTTAAAAAATAAAAATGTGTGAACCCAGCCCTTGCTTTGGAAGTGTGTTTTTTCTGCCAGAATGGGGGGAAAAACATAGAATTCTTTATTCTTTATTGGCCAAGTGTGATTGGACACACAAGGAATTTGTCTCTGGAGCATAAAATCTCAATGTGCATACAACAACAAAGTGAGAAGTTATATATCATAGGTCATACTTATAATCGTTAATCATAATGATTAATATAGCAACATGTGATAAATTATAGATACCAATAGGAGGAGGCAATAGGAAAGACATAGTGGAATAGTGGACTATCCAGAAGGATAAAACTGTCACTGCGTTTTTTTGTTGCCAGCCAGCTCCAACAAATTTTGGTGTTTGTAGGACACATTATCTTTGTAACCAGGATGATTGCCATATGACCCGGCTATATTTTGGTTACACACCTGGTGTTATACTTTATGCGCATGTCCGGAAGACAGTTTTGTTTTTGCTTTCTACTTTCCTGTTTCTTTTTCTTCTCTTTGTGATATTCGCTGGTGAGCAGATGCCATAATGTAGGTAGTTAGTATTTTTTTTTATTTTTGTTTTATAAATAAAGTTATTAAAATGTACTTCGGGTTTTGTTTTAATTATTTTTGCATGCAATGGAGAAACCAAGATTCGCTGACCTCTATCAGACAAAGAGTTGGTGATAATGTGAAAAACCTTCCTTGTAGTTATGGGGGTGGGGCAGGGCAATGTTCCAGGCTCTAATTTATGCCCTGTCAAAAACAATGGCAGAGAGCATCCCAATTCATTAATATTTGGAGAAAACCATACGTTTTGACTAGCCATGTAGAATACATATGTTTGTATGTACTCTAGGAAGCAAAGAGAAGGCTACACATGCTCTGTTTTAGATAATATGACTGGCCAGGAAGACAGAGGTGGGCTTAGTGTAGCATTTGCCAACACTCCAAGTGCTGCCTGAGAGGGGAATGAAATTGATGTTGTACCTGATGCTATACTGGAAAATGCTGTAACAGGATGCAAAAGTCAGAGTCAGTCAGGAGATGAATACACTTGCATTCCCTCATCACATTACATGAACATCCTTGTAACAAAAGCAAGTATTATCTTAGCATAATTTTCTTATCTTTATAAATTAAGGTGACAACAGGAGTTCCTTCAGGAGTAATATTATGCTTTTTTCCTGGTATGTGCTGGGTATATTTGGTGGCATCAGCTTTGAAAGATAAGTTTTTATTATTTTTATTATATCATACCAGAATTTCTTGGACTTCTTAAGAAAAGGGGGGAAACCCTTTATGTCAAGAAATGCATATGTTTAATATGTACAATTCATTATTCCCAACATAGTGGTCAAGTTAATAGTACACATATTATTTGCCTCATGAAGAAATTCATCTTTTTTGGATTTGTACAATGTACCAACTGATAACCAAATGACCTGGTTGCCAGAGATATGCCAGGTGGATATCAGTTCTCTCAACAAGATGTCAGGGGTAGACAACCATAAGTACTCAAAGAGCCACAAAGGTCCTAATCAGGACCCTCCTGTTCAATTCTGGAGCCAACCGGAAGTCCAGTTCCTTCAACATAGTATCTCCTCCTAGCGCAGCATCCTTTTTTCTCTACCTGTTCTAACTGAAAGCCTTATTAATTGTGGAGCCAACAGGTGACAGGGAGCCACAGCAGAGAGATGAAAGAGCCACATGCGGCTCCAGAGCCGCGGGTTGCTGACTCCTGCCCTATGTCATGGTAGTTATAGGATTCATTCTTTGTCCATAATGCCTTATCCATATGTCCATTTTTCTAGAACCGACTAGTATGGTCAGAGGAAGCCTTAGAAGCAGGAAGAGAAACAGTGTTCTTTGATTCAGATGTTGTTTACTGTTAGTTTTCTTGCCCACATTGGTAGTTCCTTGATAATTCCTTGAAAATTCAAGGAACTACCATTTCAGACAAAGAACAGTTTCACCAACACTGACAGGACAAGCCACTAGTATATAAACAGAGAGCAAATACAACTCCCTTCAAATATTGATGGCCTAGTTAAGTAATGAAATGTCTGTAACAAAACAACCAAGCTCAGGGAGCCTTGGGCTATGAATATTATCTTCTATCTGTTTTCTTGGCACTTAGATATGTAAATATTAAATCCATTATTCCATCCATTTTTTTCTCCCATGTATAAAACATAAAGAAATACATGGAAGGCTCTGTTTTATTGTAAAAAAAGGAGACTGATGATTCATGAGGTTAGGATGCTGAGCTGATGATCTGCAGGCTCATGTTAAAGAACTGGCTGCTGCCATGGGATGGGGTGAGCTCCCGTCACACTCTCCCACTCCTGCCTACCCAGCAGTTAAAAAGTGACCACAAGGAGACAATGGATACCACTTCAGTGGACAACTAAATGGGGACATGAAAGGACTCCCCAACTGGGCATTCCCTAGGCAACAGTAATGTCACTGTTCAATCCTTTCAACCCAGAAGCACTTCGGACTTCCAACATGACTGTAGTATCATATAACATATATAACATTACTACATAACGTTTGTAGTATCATACAACATATTTCTTGCTAGCCTAAAGATTACCATGCAATCAAATGTATTTTGCTGCACACCGAAGAGATGATATATGGTCTATTAAAGATAATCCAAAATAAATATGTTTCACACTAAGACATAGACTTGCAATTGCATGATCTCCAAAGCAGACTTTTTTAGAAGCTACAACTCTGCACAAGTTGATTTCTGCTATATGATTCAGAGGTGAGAAGACAAGTAGTTGAATACTGAATATAGCAGTATGGGGAATGAATATCCCATATGTCAAACTAGTTATTTGCACCAGAAACCCATCCTGAAAGAAGTTAATGCATTAATTCAACAGTAGTATTGACAAAAGAAATCTTCAAAGGAGCATTAATAGGACTTTTCAGAGGTATCAAGAAGTAAACTGTGATGCAGCTGAATTCCAAAACAGGTTATGACTAGTAAGTATGGCAAACAAATGCACTGGATGGTGAGATTATTTTAGGACAGTAAGAAAAGTCATTCTTAAATTTCTAGTGGGAAAAATCTGGGATGCTTATATTAGATTAAATTAACAGAGTTGGAAGGGACCTTATAAGTCCATGATGGCAAACCTATGACACGCATGCTGGAGGTGTCATACAGAGCCCGCTCTGTGGGCACACGCGCTGTCGCCAGCTGCTCTTCTGGTTTCCGGCATGCACATGAACACTGGCATGCCGGACCCCCAGAAACCCGAAGACTACCTGGTCTTCCGGTTTCTGGCATGCGCACCAACCAGCTGAGTTTCCGGGGCTGCAGCACGCAGTTTGGTTTGGGAACTCAGTGCCCAAAAGGTTCACCGTCACTGTTATAGGTCATCTAGTCCAACCCCCTGCCCAAGCAGGAGACCTTACACCATTTACGACAAATGGCAGTCCAATCTCTTCCTGAAAGCCTCCAGTGATGAAGCTCCTACAACTTCCAAAGGCAAGTTATTCCATTGATTGATTGTTCTCACTGTCAGAAAATTTCTCCTTATTTCCAGATTGAATCTCTCCTTGGTCAGTTTCCATCCATTATTCCTTGTCTGGCCTTCAGGTGCCTTGGAAAATAGCTTAAC
>JANHFM010007731.1:31528-42549 GCA_032468115.1 Grayia smithii | reverse complement strand
TTTCTCTGTGGGAGCGCCAACCCTGTGGAATGACTTACCCATGGAACTTCAGACTGCCCCCGACCTACGCTCCTTCCACCGTGACCTGAAGATGTGGTTATTCTACCAAGTGGGCTACGGTTGACTGTTCTAAATTGTTTATATTGCTAAATAGTTTTTATATTGCTAATTTTAATATTTTACTGTGCCCCTTTTAACTGTATGTTGTATGTTGTCTGTATTGTTATGTCTGTACTATATATGTTTTTTATATCTTTTTGTAACTATCTTGATTGTAAGCTGCCCTGAGTCCTCTGGGAGAAGGGCGGCATAGAAATCGAAATAAAATAAAAATAAATAAATAATTTTCCAGGTGATTTTCAAAGGGAACTCCATTTAGAGTGCAAGTCTCCTGCTCCTACTTGATCTCTTGGTGATACCATTGACCAAAGTCTTCCTCTAAATGCCATTTGGCCTTCTCTCTTGTAGTGTCTTGTAGCCCCTGCCCTACCCTTCCCTGCCCTTTGGAATGACATCCTCCGCCCTGATTGATGTGATCCATACCCTGACTATACTTAGAGAAGACCTTAAGGCTTGGCTCTTTTTCAGCCTTGTGCTAAAGTGACTTTTGGGTTGTTTGATTTGTGAAATGATGGTCATTTGCTCTGGGCACGTGTTTTGTATTTTGCATGAGTCATAACAAGGTCAGCAGCCTATAAATGTATGGTAGTAAAAATAAAAAATTTAAAAGATGGCAAGATTTATACATAAAAGAGGAATAGTAGAGCCCTTAGCTAGTGAAGTCATTTCCTAGCTTCTACAAAAACAACACATTTAAAAGAATGCCCTGAATAGATAATTACAATAAACACTGCATTTTAATATAGTAGAGACTAGATACCAATAGCGCTGCTTCTAATATCTTCCAAATAGCCCAAAAAAGACAACAAAGGAAACAGATTTTTGTTTTCAAAAAATGCATTTTATTTAGTATAAAATACTGTAAAAACAATCCTGCTAATGCAAATGTCATTCCTTTTCCTCTTATTGCACATTAGAAGGTGCCATGAATATCATATTAATTCTGCCCATGATGGTACAGATTAGAAGTGTGTTTCTGAGTGATTTAAAAATCCTATCATGTAAGCTATTGATTTTATCTCAATTTGCTTCCAATCGTTATTTTAAAATATCCTTAAGAAATATTATTTGGAGCAAATCTCATCTGAATGTAAATGATAATCTTTTATGTCTATTGCTGAGTATCCAGGAGGAGAACACATAATCAAATAGCACATTTCAAGTATTACAAAATTGTTAGTAGGGGGCTATGAATAATGTCATATTGTACTTTTAAATGAGAACTACTGGCAGAGTTTGTGAATGAAATCTAATAAACCTAGACATATTGCTATAACTGTTACTTTTTATTTAAAAGAAACAGACTTACATGGAAAGCATTTTTCATTAGAAGCCAAATATGAGATTTTGTTCTACAAATGTAGGGCTAAAAGAGAAATCTTCTATAGTAATTAATCTGTAAAACTAAGGCATAAAGGAGATGAAGAAAAATGCACAAAGGGAAATCACGTGCTGCCGAGTTTCTCTGAAAACTCAATTCTTTCTTCTTGAATTAGCATTTCAGATACCATTTATGTGGCACCCTTATGCCATTATCTTTTAATTGCAAAGAGTTTAAAACAAATGATATTGCTTGCCAAATATGTTATTAAAATGGTAACAACAAATGGTTGTGATAAAAGGAATAAGGAGGATGGGAGGAATGTGGTGAGAGTTAAATTCTTTTTCTCTGTCTGTAGCTGGCTTTAGTATCCATCGCATCAAGGATTGGAACTGATATGGGACATACACACAAAGCATTACCATTCCAGCAGATTCTTTTTTCTTATCAGACATTTAGAAGAATCACAAAGCCATAGGATTTATGGCAGATAGCTTGGAGGACACCTCTTGTCTCGCATTCAGGTTATCCCACCCTTTTATTAGGTGGGACAAAAGATTGAATCTTCCATTCTGAAAACTCACTGGAATGAATAATCTTATAGCACCTTTGATTTATTATAGCCTACAATTTCATAGATCACAAGCCTCAGATGAACAGAGTCCAGTTCTGTGACAAGAATATGTAACGTAACTGTTTCTTGGAATGGGAAAGACAAAACAGCTTTAGAAAGAATCACGTATAAGGACTTATGTGTATGCATGTATGTATACACTTTGATCTCTAGGATTCTGGACAAGATACGATCTCAAAAAAGAACACCAAAGGTGTAACAAATAAACCAGAACAATGTCTAAAACAAAACCAAATCATGCAAAGCAAAAATAAAGTGGGAATGAAAATAGATGTGGTCTAGACCTTACTAATTATTTTATTTATCAACTTGTATACTACTCAAAGACAACTCTTTGCCAATTACTGTGCCAATGTTTAGCTGGTGTGTGATAAAAGGATTTGATCTTTATTTAATAGTGAAAAAAAATAATTCAGACTATTTTCCAATAAAACTGGTATTTGATTTTTTTAAAATCCCACCTTTATTACATAACTGAAAAACATACACAGTATTCCTTCCTCTTCCTATTTTCTCCACAATGACAACCCTGTGAGTGAGTCTGTCTTGAGAGAGAATGACAGACACAAAGTCATCCAGCTCAGGGGTGGGTTCTACTTACTTTTCCTACCGGTTCTAAAAGTGCACGCGCTTCACGTGTGGTCGGGGTGCATGGCGCGCGTGTCCAGCCTGCGTGCCCTGGACGGGCGCTCCTGAGCATGCGCAGAAGCTTTTTTTGACCAAAAAAGTCAAAAAAAGTTTCCTGTGCATGCGCGCAAGCGCGCTATGCGCGCAAGCGCGCTCTGCGCGCAGAATGGTAAGTGCGGGCGTGCGGGGGTGGCGGCGGTCCGGGAAGCGCAGAACCGGTTCGGTGACATCACAGCATCACTGCTGCCTATTCGCACGAACCGGACCGAACCGGGGGCAACCCACCACTGATCCAGCTGGTTTTCATGGCTAAGGTGGGAGTAGAACTCAAGGTCTCCTAGTTTCTAGGCCACCACCTCTATCATTGCATACGGCAGACTCAAAACTGAAGACTGTCATCCTGGCATTTTCCTGAAGCATTTTCCCACCAATTAAGTATAAATTAAGTATATTGTTGCTTTTGATATAAAATTTATATCGACTGTTTAGCATTGAAATTGGCCAGTTCTTCCAGTATAAAGTATAATAAGGCACTACTGATAATGATAAATGGCATCTTAGATGAACCAATGTATGTTTCCCTGTTGTTCAATGATGCTATTAGGTCCTGTAATAATATTGTCTACTGGTCATCTTTATCACCTTGGCATCTTTAGTGCCTCTACCATGTATTATATTGCAGACAGAATTTTTAATAGTACCTCTGCAAACAAGTACAAACCCGTTGCTCAATGCAACGGGTTAGTCCAGCTGAGTAGTAAATAAGGTGCAAGTTACTGCCTTAGTGACAGTAATTCATCCCTTAATCTCCACTTTGCCTTTGGAAGCAGCCTGGAAGCTAAATTAAGTACAAAATGCAGTAACAGAATGCTGCTACAATAGTAATTTTACTATTGTAAAGTTACTGCACTGAGATCAATTTACTTCTGGGCTCAAATTAAAGTATCTTTAAAGACCTACAAAGAGCAGCATCAGGCTGCAACAAGCAATTCCTTGCCGGAACAAAATCTGGCCATTCATTTTTTATCATTGTGAAAGGATCCAGTTCCTTTGGGAGGGTCATGGGGTTTTGGTAAAGTGTGCTATGGATAAGATTTCTCAGTAGTAGTTTCACAGCTCTGGTTTTCTGCAAACAAACTATTTTTATTTCATTATGCCTTTAGCCCAAACAGAATGGGGATACTACAATGATTTTTTTCTTCATTAGAAATGTTATTGAGATGATTGTTTTAATAACATTTAATAATATAACATGTGCTGCTTATAGTCTGTAATGAAGGAGCTAGAAATGTCATGAAAGAAAAATATAATTACCCATGTTAAACCTGCAATTAGTATAAGAAAGGTGTCCCATTTAACCAGTTTGATCCATTTTAGCAGCTTCTTTTTGGCAAATACCTGATTGATTGTTCAGGTTAACTCTATTTATTTGCATTATATACTACGAAGAGAGTTACAGATGGTTATAAATATATTAAAAATGCATAGATTCGCAGTTTAGAAGTAGAAAATATAAATAACAAACAGATGTTGAATATGTGTTCCAATTTCCTATAAAGTCTCTCCATTTAAATATTTAAAGGTAATAACAAAAGTAGTGTAATTAACACCCAGTGAGTTATGTACAGAAGTGAAGAAAATAAAATTAGAAAATTCAAAGAGGCAATCCCTTGGTTACAGTAATTTAAAAAAATATTTATGGAGTGATATCTTGCAAACAGCTGAACATTTTTACTTATATTTCAGCAGAAATGTGTGGGCACATATCACTAAATGGAATCATATCTGAATAATAAAATACAAGTTACAAAGTTCCATTCAAATACAAGAGAGAGGAATGTGAAAATTGCAGACCCAGATTGCTTCACAGCAAGGGATTACAGTAATCTGACATGGGAAAAATAGTGTAAATCTTAGATGTAATAAAAAAACTATTTAACCATGGAAGTTCATATATAGATGTGGGGTGTTTATTAATTTTTATGCTGATTTCAATTGTGTTTTATTGTTTTTTTAAAAAATTGTTTATTGTATGTTTTTTGTTTTCTGTAAGCCGCCCCGAGTCCCTCGGGAGATGGGCGGCATATAAATGCTATTAAATAAATAAATAAATAAATAAATAAATAAATAAATAAAATGGAGCAAAAATCACTTAACAACTGTCTTGCTTAGCAATGGAAATGTTGGGCTCAATTGTGGTTGTAAGTCAAGGACTATCTGTACTTCAGTTTGCAGTTTCATTGAGAATCAGAAGGGATGATCTGTCTCCAGATTTGACCCTTAGGTGGATTACAGTGCTGGGGGAAAAAAAGCTATAATCTCCATAGCAAAATGGATGCTTCTTATGTAGAATTGTGTACTCTCCCATTGGCAGCCTCTTTGTTTTTTTAGATGGAAATTTTGAAAGTTCAACACATCTGTAGGATGCTACATTTGGAGAAATAATAGAAGGACTTGGAGTCAGTTTCCTACCCCTCTATTTAATATAAGATGAAGAAACAAATGGCTCCCCAGATGCTGCTAACTGATACATTCAGAGCAGACTCAATCGTGTGAAGGATGCTGGGAATGGTTATTGAGCAATGTCTGAAGAGTCATATATTTCCTATCTCTGATCCAAGGAATTTGGACATTCTGCTTCCTTGAAGACCTACAGCCCAAGAAAACAAGAACAGTTGGACCAATGCTATAATTCTGAATAACATCACATCAGGTCATCATGTAAAAATGAGTTTTTCATCTTCACTGCCCACACCTCCAATACCCCTTGACTTCGTTCAGTATTCTATATGAAACCACTCGTCAGAATCATGAACTTAATCAATGTGCACTTGATTTTATATAATATTTATTTGAAGGGGGTGTATCAGTGGTGGGTTGCTCCCAGTTCGGGCCGGGTCATGCGATCCGGTAGATGTGACGCTGTGACGTCACCGAACTGGTTCTCCATGACTGGGAGCTGGGCCCACCCATGTGCCCGTAGTTACTGTTCTCGGGCCTCCGTGCACTCCGCGCATGTGCAGAATGCTTTTTTCGCAGTTTTTTTCCTCAAAAAAAAGCTACTGTGCATGTGCAGAGTGCCCATTCGGCACACGCATGCTCCGATGCATGCGCAAAGCGTGTGCATCATCAGAACCGCTGGTAAAGATAAGTAGAACCCACCCCTGGGGTGTATATTTCCTGTGTAACAGAGACTGAGCAAACACATTACTCTAGAACATTAACCTTCCAAACAACCCTCTTAAATAGATGGCTTCTCAATCAACTGAAATCAAAATGCCCCAAAGCCATTCACTGGTCAGGCTATCCAAATCCATGCCCCATTCATTATCTGCCTCACCTTAAAGCAGATCATTAGACTTGTAAAATTACTGATAGCTTCAGGAAAATTCCAGCATCAGGATCTGCTTCTTACCTCATATTGTACTTAAAAATCACAGACAGCTATCAGCATCTTGGAATCATATGCAGAAAGGTTCAGCCTAATCTTCAGGCAAAATCTAGCAAAGCAGGTACCATTAAGAGTAGTGGCAGCTTTCTATTCCTTGGCAGACAGAGCTGTGTGTTACTATGCGACTCCTAAACTAATCTGATGCCTCAGATGTACCAGAAAACAACATTTGGTCACCAACAGTGAAAAGAAAATGTAACTGCATTTCCACCTTATTGTTCTTTACCACAGGCAGAAAATGTCTTGGGCCATCCTTGAACTTATGTATCTGGGGGGGGGGGGAACCCTCTTTCCCTAGTATTGCATTGGCGCATTGCCAAATTACCATAGAAAATTAGCATCCATGAGTGTAAACCAACAATTTACACTCAGCAACAGACTGATCCAATTATAAAGCAGATGTCTGAGGAGCAGAGAAAAGTGTTTGCACACAAACATGCATATACTGTATATAGGCAAGGAAGACATTCCTCCTGCTGAGACATCTTAAGACAACTTCTGAAGGATCCTGGAGAGGCAGACTATCTGTTAGCTATGCGAGTTCTCCCGAGGAAGAACAAACAGCCCTTTGTGAAGACAGACTTGTCTCATGTTTACACTTAAAAAAGCACAACCAAGCTGATCATTCTCTTCAAAATTATCTCAGAGGAAACTTCAAGTCAGCATTCCTTCCAGGAAGAGTATGAGCTTCATGGCTGATCTCTAGTCTGCATTGATCATGTCTACGGAGACATGAGGAAAGCTGCATCAGATGCACTGTGAAAGGCAAAGGGCCCAATCCTTTGGCTGATACCATTTCCCCCCAAATAAGACATCCCAATAATAAGCCCAATCGAGCTTTTGAGCGCATGGCAATAAGGCCAAGCGCTTATTTCAGGGTACAAAAAAAATGTAAGACAGGGTCTTATTTTTGGAGAAACACAGTATATATTTGGAGAGGGGGAGGGAGCAGGAGAGTGGCTGTGGCACTTGTACAAATAGAAATGGAAATTTTATTTCATATTAAGCAATGGAGTAATGACTTGCCAGTTGGCCTAGCAGCAGACCAGATGTTTGGTTTCGTTTGGATATTAGAATTTTTAAGTAAATTTATCGATTCATTTCCTCTCCACACATCTTCTCTACTGACTTGGTCCACATCTAGTTTGCCAAGCTCAAAATCAGTACAGATAGTCCAGGATTTACAACCACAATTGAGCCCCAAATTTCCATTGCCAACAACAAGATTGGGCCACCATCAGTGAGCTGTTGGACAGCATTACTTGGTCTGTTATGTGGATGTCTGGGTGGTTCAGGGGTAGGGAATTTGTGGTGGGTGGGTGGTGGGTGTTTGGGGATTGTTATGTGTGTTGGGCCTGGTCTTTGGGTGTTATGTGAATTTCGTTGTACAGGTATACTATGTATATACACGTACAATGACAATAAAGTATATTTATTTATTTAAGATAGTGGTTAAGTGAATTCTGCCTCACTTTACAACCTTTCTTGCCACAGTTATGTGAATCACTAAAGTTAAGAACAGGGTTGTTAAGTGAGTCTGGCTTCCTCATTGACTTTGCTTGTCAGAAAGTTGGACATGACCCAGAGAGACTGCAACCATCGTAAGTACATGCCAGTTGCCAAACATCTGAATTTTGTTCACGGGACCTTGAGGATGCTGCAACAGTCATAAATGCAAACAATGGTCATAAATCACTTTTTTTCAATGCCATTTTAAACTTTGAATGATCACTAAGTGAATGGTTTCAAGATGGGGACCACCTGTACAAGATACCACATGCTACACATAGGAGACTTCAGAATACAGGCATGGATTTCTTCTGTAACACTATTTGCAAGTCTTGGCGTATTCGGGTTTTTTCCCGTGTAAGATTGAGAATATCTTGGCGACGTTTCGACGAGGTCCCACTCGTCATCTTCAGGCTGGTGTCTCCGTCTTCATGCTTGTGAGAGCAAAGTGTGATCGGAGCTGCCGTCTCTCTATAAATACTGGTGGGGAGGTGGGGAGTGCTGACTTTGTTGCTGTAAGCGGATTGGTTGGCTGCCTTGTTACATCCTGATTGTTGATGGAGTTGATGTTTTCAGTTTAGTTGGCTGTTTCGTGACATCCTGTGTGGGTGTGGTCCTAGCTGTGTGCCATTAGTCTTTTGTGTTATAATGACCTGAGTAATGGGCTGTGTGTAGCATCCTGAGCTCTAGTATTATGACATCCTGAGTCCTGTGCTGTATCCCAGGCTGTGCTATATCCCGCGAAAAAACACGAATACGTCAAGATCTGCATATATACACGCCAAGATTTGTACACACACACACACACACACACACGTTCCCCATCGTAATATCTGATCTCCTCTCATTCTTGCACTGACCTGCTTCATTCCAAAATGGTAGCTTCCATGCTATAAACCACAAAAGTATATCAGCTGATTTCATTCTAATATATTTTCCTATATAACTGTGCCACATATAGAATTTCTATAAATCACAGTGATTAATATAGAAATAACAGAGATTACAGGACCTAAAATGGGATCAATGAGGATTCATGTCTAAAAGAACATGCTGTGATTGCAGGATGGTGCCAGCGTTACAAAGGCTGCCACAGCAGATCTAGTAATGGAAGGTGAGAGTGAAATTCTCATGGCTCAGGGAGATTCCTCACAAATTGGCCAACACTTTTTTCATTCCCTCACAATTTTTTATGGGCTTTTTTTTTCTTCTCGTCTTTCTCCATAAATTAAACACTGAGTGGCTTTGCTGGATCCAAACTTAAGTCACACTGTGAGTGTGTGGGTTCTTAGTGAAAGTTCTTTAAAAAAATTATTTGATATCTGTAGTTGTGCTGGTCTGTAATTATAATAAAGAGTCTTTGGGACTTTAGCTCTAAAATACTTTAAGAGGAGGGTAAAAAAAGGCCGATACATTTGATTAAAGGGTCAACCAATACCAATAGGTGATTTTAGAAAATGAAAGAGTATCATCCTCTAAGAATTTCTACTAGTTACTCCTCAATTTAAAGATTCTAGTGACCATTTGGAGTTACAAAGGCAATGAAAAAAGTGACTTACGACCTTCTTCACACTTAACAACTGTTGCAGTATCTCCATGATCATGTGATCAAAATTTAAGTGCTTGGTCACTGCCATGTAATTATGACAGTTACGAAGATCCCTGGTCCTGTTATCACCTTTTGCGACCTTCCCAGCCATTTTCTGACAAGCAAAAACAATGCAGGTAGCCAGATTCACTTAACAACTGAATGATTCACTTAACAATAGTGGTAAAAAAGGTAAAATGGGACACAATTCACTTAGCAATATCTTGCTTAACAATGGCAATTTGGAGTTCAATTGTGGTTGTAGGTCAAGGACTATATCAAATAGGTAGTAAAATGGTAGACTGGTTAAAAGACAAAGGATATTTTTGTTTTAAAATATTTTAAAACAAACGTGTCTTATTCCTCTGAAGCAGTTTCAAAATTTACATTTTCATAGGTTTATTGCACTACTTCCCAAATGTGATAAAGCTAGAAAGCCCAAGTTACATTTTGGTTTTTTTAAAAAAAAAAACTTTGGTTTTTTTTTTAAGGAAAAATCAACTTATTTTTAGGGTCTCCTCTGTCTCGTACATTAGACAGATTTTCCATGTAGCTGAAAAAACAATGCTGGAGCCAAGCATTCAAATAGCAACTTGTCTAATTTGTTCAGCCTTGCTGTGATTATCTCACTGTTATTTATGTCCAGGGCAATTCAGAGACCAAGGAGAGTCTGATTTACCTGCGTGATTCAGACTACACCAAACAAAATTCTTCCAACCTTTTTCTGAAAGTCATTTTGGAGCAGAAGTTCTTTCCAAAGATCAAGCTACCAATAAACTGTCCAAAATCCAAAGTCCTTAAGGATGGAGATAATCTCAATGTTTAACAACGTAACTGTCCAAACACATTCAAGGAGGGACTACAGGGCATTAAACAGGCCTGTCTTAGGGCAAACTGTTTGGAAAGACTTTATTTGGTAGCTTTGGGACTTGATCTCTAAAATATTTTTGTAAGAGAGAAGAAAAACCCCTAATACCTTTGATTACAGGATCGAGCAATTGCGAAAGGAATTAGAAATTGAAACAGCATCATCACTGAAGGGTTTCTACTAATAAGTATTAAAATATAGAACTTGTTAAAGAAAAGGGCTATTTTTGTTTAAAAATTATTTAAAACAAACATGCAAATCATTTCTCTGAAATAGTTTCAAAAGCTTAACCTCCCCACTGATCCAATTTCTGTTTAGATTAATACATCCCCAACCAATTCTTTGTAGCCTCTGTATGATCAACTCCAGGGAAGAGAAACCTTTCTCTCTAGGAGATTGGCTCTATGATCAAAGTGCCATGAAGAAGCGTTGGTAACATTCCCCCAGAGCCTGCCTTGCTGTGACCTAAGATCATTATTTCACACCCAGCACTTTTTGAGATGATAAGAGAAATGCCTTTTGTGTTCTTTTCTACAGCCCCTTTGAGGTTCTTGAAGACTGCCATCATAATCCCACTGTCTTCTCTTGCCAAGGCTAAATTTGCCCAGTTCCCTCCATCTCTTCATGGGATTTAGCTCCCAATCCCATTATATTCACTGCCCATTGTTAAATAGCTTCAGAATTTTCGGACTCTTCCTTATGTTCTGCTAAACAAATAATTCTCTCATCGCTGTCAAACTAGTAACTAAATCTGCATTATTATTAACCTTCTCACTGTTCCTATCACCCATCTCCTCCCACTTATGACTGTATGACTCTAACCTTGTTGCTGGCATCCTTAAGATTTACATTGACTGTTTCCTAATATGATTCAATTGCTTATTGGTTCCCTATGACTATCAT
>JANHFM010007726.1:44600-59177 GCA_032468115.1 Grayia smithii | reverse complement strand
TCACACTTGGCCAATAAAGAATTCTATTCTATTCTATTCTATTCTATTCTATTCTATTCTATTCTATTCTAGTATTTTTATTAGAAGATTTGTTATGAAGGAAATGAAGAGTTACACAAGGTATAATTGTTCAATGTGTATAATTTGTGGAAGGATATTGCACAGAAATATTTGTACCCAGATGACACACTGCTTAAGAAGAGTTGAAATGTTTATATATATATATTTAAATGGAAAATAAATAAAAAACTTTAAAAAAAAATAATTCAATCTGTAAGCATCCAGGAAAAAAATATGATAATTACCATTTATCAAGATATATTTGGCAAGTACTGTACAACTTTTGAAAGATCATCTCATTTTTTGATCCAGTTTGTAAGATTACTGTAGATATAATATAATTTTATTACTGCAAAATGTTTGACAAAGCATCTTGTGATATTCTAATTACCACCCTAGATGAGTATGGTTGGATGGCGTGAAGTAAACTGGATACATGGCTAGCTATGGAGTCAATTAACTAGTAGTCTTTTCTGATTTTATTATGCCCAAATGAAAGCTATGCAGCCTTATGACTTAATGTAGATTCCTACATTATACAGCCTAAATGATCACTTTTCAAATTTCAAATTCTATGATTCTATTGCCAGCTCTGCTAAAAGGTCAAATGAAAACTGTAGCAGATGCTACAAGGTAGAATATAATAGAAGATATTAAAAGAAAGATATACTTCCACACCTTAAATTTTTATTTTTATGCTATCTAGCTGCTGCTGCTCTTTGATTTCTACACATTAAATAAAAGATTCAGGAAGTACGATGATCCCTCAAAAGAAGGATATTTAGTTAGAAGGCATGTTAAACCAGCATATAGGGGTTTTTTCCCCTGCTTTTCTTTTAACAAGTGGTGTGGTTTTAACAAGCAAGGAAATAACCTTGTTCAGTGTCAATAACCAGAACTTCAATAATTATCGTAAGTTTCTCAAGTCTGCACATCCTTAGAAACAAGATCCCAGAAAAATTTTAATAAGGTCAGCTAAAAGAACTCAACCATAATCCATGTTCTTACCACAGGGATATATTGTATTACTTCTATAAAACAACAAAAAAAATCTTATTCCATATGAACTACAGTGAAACTTAAGAAATTTTAAATTTCCATCGACAGCGAAATTTTTAACACTGAAAACCATAGAGAGTGCATCTGGCTGTTGGAATCACACAGGAAACATCTGTAATTGCGGTCTTTCTGTTCCATGTGAATGAATTTAAAGCAAGACAACCTTAATATGTTAATCTGACCTCCAATGGAATAGTATAACATTACCTCCCTAACTTATGTAGAGCCCCATGGAAAGATTATACTTTTGCAAAGTAAGACATAACTTTATACAAGTTGCACAAATATAGCTAGAGCTGTTGATTCTTTGTTGTCTTTGAGTAGAATGCCAGGTGGGAGTTTCTCAAAAATATATGAACTAAGGATAAAAAAAATCAGATGAACTAAGAAAATGCAAATTAGCTCACAGTCAGTGAAAAACATAATCAATTTAACTTAACATAATTTAACGAAAAAGAGTGGGGAAAAAGGAAATGCAAAAGAATTTGAACATTACTTCTTTATATAGGATTTGTTCAGGGGTGGGTTCTACTTACCTTTACTACTGGTTCTAAAGGTGCACGTGCTTTGCGCGTGGTCGGAGCGCATGGAGCGCGTGTTTGGCACGTGCATGCTTCACGCGTGCGCAAAAGCTTTTTTTTAAGAACCTCAAAAAAGCTTCCTGCGCATACACACAAGCGCACTCTGCACGCTCCATGCAGGGACTGGTAAATACAAGCGCGCAGGTGGGCCCGGGTCCAGGACGCGTAGAACCGGTTCGGTGACGTCACAGCATCACCACTACCTATTCGCGCGAACCGGACCGAACCGGGAGCAACCCACCACTGGATTTGTTCTTGAATAACTACAGTTGCTGAAAAAAAATATGTTTATTCTATAAACATAATTTACCTGAGGTTCTTGGAACTTTCCTAGTTGTTCATTCCTGCCTGTGGAAGAAAGTCTGGCAGAAAAAATACAAAAACTGATTTGAAGTTATAATTACAATTAAATGTTTCTATATTTCATAATGCACCCCTTCCATCATGTTAAGAATTATAATGAAGGAGCAATATTTTAACATGAGGGATCCTTGGTGCTCTCTGAGCTTGCTTGTTTTCTTGCAGACGTTTCATTACCCAAACTAGATAACATTATCACTGCTAGTGTCTAGTGACTTGCAGATGCCTGCAAGAAAAAAAGCATGCTCAGAGAGCGCCAAGGAATCCTCATTTCAACCCTGAGCTTTAACACGCTTTATAGTTTATTCGAGTGATTTAGAAACTAGTTATGCACTAAATGGGTAGCAGTAGTTTCTTCCCAACACTTTCTTGCTTTTCCCTACAAATCAGGTTTCCAAATGGCATTTTCCCTATTTTTTTTTACTGTACTTTCTTTCTTATCTGATCCCTTGTTCAATGTGGAATTTGGTCCTTTCTTTCAGACTGTTTGTTTGGGTTTGTTTTTAGAGGCTGTTCTGAACTTTTAGATCAATCCAGATTTTAGATAGTTTTCTCTTCTCTAAATTTCACATTTCATCTTCCTAATCTACCACTTCCATCCCTGATTTCCTATTTCTCTCATCCTGGCTCTGCTCCTCTGGCCATTGCAATGCTAACTGCTCTGATCGTTTCAATCAGCACCTCCACTTATAGTTCATTTGAGGTTTTAGAACTGGAGAGAACCATTTAAGGTGTCTAGTCCAAGTCCTTGCTCAGTTCAGGAATCTAATTTAAAGCAATTATGACTATGGCTGACTATGCTTGAACACATCCAGTGGAGGAAAGCTCACCATCTGTCTCGATAATTAGTTCATTGTTGAACTGCTCTCGCTGTTAAAAAGTTTGTTTTCCCCTCATATTCACTTGCAATCTGCCTTCTTATAGCCTATACTATCATTCTGTATTCTGAAATAAAAAATAACGAATGTTGACCTTCTTCTCTGTGGCATCTTTGCCATATTCTCCATTTTCACTTCTCAAGTTCACTTTTCACTATAGCCTTCTGAGTTCCTTCACTTTACTGGACTTAGATTTTGATCATTCCTATTAATTTTCTATGATCCTACTCCATTTTATGGGGGTTTTTTCTGAGCTTTGGTACTAAGAACAGGACAAGATGGATGCTGGACCAAAGCAGAATGAAGCAGAGCTACTCCTTATAATTTGAAAACTATACTTCTAATTCTGGTGATACAGGCCTTCATTTACCAAATTTCTCTCCAGCGAACTCCCATTTAAAAATAACCCTTTCCATTCTGCTGATCTTCCTCAGTCATGCAACTGGCCCTTTAATGCTCTGCAGCATTCGCCTAGAACAGTGATGGCGAACCTTTTTGCCATCGCATGCCAAAAGCAGGAGGAGCGGGGGGGTTGCGCACATGTCCGCACCCATAATTCTATGCATCCTGCCCCTGTGCATGTGCGACACTCTCCCGCATTCTCCTCCCCACCCCCCACTTTTGGCACGGGACCAGTAGGCCTGTTTTTTGCTCTCACGAGGCTTCAGAGCCTTTCTAGGAGCCTGGTGGGGGGTGAAAATGACCTTCCCCACCCCACCCTGGAGGCCCTTTGAAGGCCAGAAAAAGCCCATTTGCCAACTTCCTGTGGGACTCCTAGAAAGGCTTTGGAACATGAGGAGAGAAAAAAATGGGCCTTCCCCACCAGGTCCTCCAGATAGGAAACAGCCTGTTTCCCTATTGCAGGTGGGCCCAGAAGGCCCAAAAATCAGCTGAGGGCAAAGTGTGGCTCCCTTTTGAAGTGGTCACCCTGAGTTTCAGTTGTACCTTTTCTAATTATTTGCTTACTTGCTTGAATGCTGCTCCATAAAGAAAACTAGTATATCACAAGTTGTTCAAAGGTACATTCAATCATTTGAGACAAACTGAAACTCAGAGTGCCATAATAAGAACCAGATCAGAAATATGTCAGAAATGATAGCAGCTAAAGGCTATTCTCGTTGCCTGACTAGAAGAACAATCAAGAATTTCAAGCATTCAGAGGACACTTCATGTGTCAAGCAAAAAAGGGCATCTACACATGTCTGTATAAAGGTGTAAGTGAAGAATTTATGTACACACACCAACATGTGCATTTACTGTATCTTACTATACCATTCATCTCCAGGAGTGCTTATACAATATAACCATTATATTTGAGTAAGACATTTAAAATTGTCTTACCAGAATTTCATAGTAAAGAATTTCATAGATAAATACCTTTCTATAATAGGAAGAGGAAGTTTATTAGAGCTATAGATGTTCAACAAAGCTCATTTATTTTGAAAAGTGAATTAGGCTACTTTTCTACACAATCAAACAAAAGGCAATGGGTATCAAATGAGTTATTTAAAAGCAAGTCTGAGACAGAAAGTAGATCAATTCTTTCCACCTTAATTTAACTTTTGATTTGCCTATGCCAAAAGATATCTTAAAGCTTAACAAAGTAGCTTCTCTTGTTTTTTAATTAACTAATGTTTGAAGAGTGGTATGAGAAAAGCTCAGTAGCCCTGCTAAAGATCATTATTTCAGATGTGAATAAAGTAAACCAAGTGAGTAAAAGAACCAAGAAAATTTCCAGTGGGGGAAAAAAATACAGAAAACAAGGGCCCCTTTTCCCCTTTAAGCATCAGCTTTAACAATCTTGCAAAAATGGAGGCAAGTACAATACATAAGGCCTTTCAATGCTAGAAAGGGAGCAGTAAATTATGCATTTGAATGACTTCCTAAATATAGGCAAAGGGTACAATTGGAAGGCACCCACTAGAAATTTATTTATTTATTTATTTATTTATTTATTTATTTATTTATTTATTTATGTAATTTATATGCCACCTTTCTCCCGAAGGACTCAGAGCAGCTTACAAAGGTTAAAATTCAACAATATGAATTAAATATAAGTTAAAATCAAATTAGAATTATTAAAAGTATTAAAAAATTAAAAACCCTTTAGACGGATCAGTCCATTTGGTGGAAAAGCCACATCTTCAGGTTGCGGCGGAAGGAGAGGAGGGCGGGGGCTGTCCGAAGCTTGGTGAGCAAACCATTCCAGAGGGTCAGCGCTCCCACAGAGAATGCTCTCGCCCTGGGGGCCCCCAGCCGACATTGCCTGGCCGATGGCACCCTGAGGAGGCCCGCTCTATGAGAGCGCACAGGAAGATGGGAGGACGGCAGAAGGTGGTCCTGCAAGTACCAAGGGCCTAAGCCATGTGTAAGTCTTTGAAGTACTGACTCCTATCTGCCATCCTGCATACATGTAAGTTTGCTCCAATAAAATACAGTCATAACAGGTGATAGCAGCTTGATTTAAAAAAAAACTAAGCAAGATTGGACCAAATTTCTATTTGGATCAGAGACCACTGGGAAATCCAAGGCTGTAGATAAGACTGGAAGTAAAAAAGAACTCCCAGAGGAAGTTGGTGACAAGTCCATGTCTATACACTTCCCAATAAAGCACGTTTATGCAGTCACCTACATTCATGGCCTTGATAAAATACAATGTTAGAGCAAGATATCCTCCCCACTGTAGCATCCCACTGTTGCATGTTACTTGCAAGTGAGAAGTTCCAACAACCTGAGTTTTCTAATATTCCCAACAGGTCATCCATTCCAAGGCATGATAAATTTAGAATTTTAAAGCTCCTGCAAAAGCAAACTCTCTGGCCCATTTCTATTTTCCTGTTTCCATTATCTTCTGTGGTGGCACAATGGTTAGAGGGCAGTACTGCAGGCTGCTTCTGCTATCTGCCAGCTGACTGCAATTTGGCAGTTCAAATCTCACCAGACTCAAGGTTGACTCAGCCTTCCATCTTTCCCAGGTCGGTAAAATGAAGACCTAGATTGTTGGGGTCAATATGCTGACTCTGTAAACCACTTAGAGAGGACTGTAAAGCACTTGAAGCAGTATATAAGACTAAGTGCTATTGCTGTTTGGCTAGGATTGCCTACTGACTTTTGGGAAATTGCTTGAAGACTCTTGTCAAGCTTAATAAATGGAAAAGTTTAAGGAAGATCTTTAGAGTAAATTTAGCCAGAATTCTTATTTGAAAGGACTCAAACTTTGCATTAAGGCCAGCATAATCTAATCCTATGTTTCACAATCTATGAACATAGAGATGAAAGGAAATATGCTATCTTGTATATTAGCAGCTGGACAAATGCCAGAATCTTCTCTCCCTTGCATGTAATATATGAGAGGAATCATCCACAAAGAGTAATCAGTCTTAAAATTGTTTTATCACAGCTATTAGCAGTATCTAACTAACCTTGACCGACCTTTAAAAAATTGAGTGCTTGGATAGGTGACTAAAGAAAAAATACCAGGATACCATAAAAGCAGGAAGAACTCAGTCCCCAGAGTCAACTTATCTGCCTCTTCAAGAAATACAATAAATAATATTTCAGAAGTTGTAATATTGTGATATATTATTGACAAACTTTAATACGCATTTGTTGATTACACTTGTAATCCTAAGTATATTTACCAGGACATCAACAAATCCTACTACATCTATTTAGACATCCCATTGCTTACTCTCTACGATTACAGAATTGTACATTAAATACCATTTAAAGCACTATCTTAATTCTAAGCAAACATATATACAGTCATGCTGTTTTATAACAACTGTTCTACATCCTTATTTGTTACCAAAATAGAATGAAAATGCTGAGAAGCATTAGAAAAGGTCTAATCTATATTCTTTCTTCCGAGGATTAATTCAAAGCAGCTGGTTTTTCCCTTAATGGAATTAAATGAAAATCATAATGTTTTTTACTAGTTCAAATTACAGAAAGCCCCAAAGGTGATTAATTAAAATACACTGATGGAAAGGCAAATACAAAGCTTCAGTCTTACTGTTTATAAGCATTTAGTAAGATCTAAAAGGATGTTAAAATTCTTAGAATTATCCAGAAAATTGGTTTCATCTTCAAAGATAATATAATACAGCTGAGCAAAATTTGTAGTGACCTTAATTGTAAATGTAGAATATTTGGAGATGACAAGATATACACCAAGTAAATTTTAAAAAACACCAAATCAACTGATATCCAGAAAGCATAGAAGTATTTTCTGATGATGAGTACCTTCTTTCATGATCTTGCTTTATTATCTTTCCCCTGTGTTTTCTTTGTCAGTACTGTACATTTATTTCTGTCTATAGATCTACTTCCACTGAAATATTTTTCATTCCCAGAGCTGTATCTTTCATTGCATATGTAGCATTTTTGATAAGACAGGAAGAGAACAATTTCTGACAAAGCTGTTATTGTATTCTGCAGTTTATACATTTCAATGCATGCGGTTGAATAGAGAAGGGAAGCTATCTCAAGCCATATTTTTCCAGGTTCACCATATGTGCTTCCATTCTGTTATTAAATATCTCAAAATGGATAATATAAAAACAAACACTCTGGTGGCAGTGCCAAAAAGCTGCCACAGAGCTCATAAAGTTTTATTTATCTTGAAGAAAAAAGATATGGATGTTATTTGCCAAATCATTACAATTTATTACATAGTCTTGTCATATCAATCCCCTTTGATAGTTACTAAGGATGGATAAGAAAAAGCACCAGCAGTACCAAATAATGACAACAATAATGAAGATGACTACCACTACTGATGACCTACTCAGAGGATACAAATGTTCAGGATACAAATAACAATATATTAGCAGGAATTATGTTGCCTTTAAAAGGCAAACAGAATAGGCTCAGCAACAAGACATGAAGTAGGTCAATCTAATAAAAATTTCCATTCGAAGAACTTAGGAGCAGCAAAATTGCTTATATGTAATCTTATCTATATTTAGAAAAACTATATAGTGAAATTATTGGAAGACCCATGATAAAGCACTATTTTACACGTAAATCAGATGAGGCACTGTCACATGTTGGAATGGAAGTAGGGATTGTACTTTTTATATCTGAACCAAAGGAAGCAGATGAAAGAAAAGACTTTTGCACCATTAGAATTAGAATGTAAGATATAATTGTAATCCTCGGTGTATGTATATAACATACCACCCATACTGGATACATTTAGATTGCAGAAAGACAGACAAAATAATTATTAACTTACACAAGGCACAAAAAAATTAATAGAAAAAATATTCAATAATAGTTATAATAATAAATAATGATATCTCAATGAATTACAGCCATAACACTTCCTAGATAAACACAACAGATATTAGCAAGATATTGCTTCTAAGGAACAATCCAATTATCTCTAAAGACATTTCTACTATAAATTATTTCACAGTCAGGGGCGATCTCAAGCTATAGTACAACAGCCCTGAAAAAGTCTTTATTTTAATTCTAATCAACCACATGGAATAACTTTAACTAATAGCAAATGCCACTTTAATCAACACAAAGATCCAGACAAGATAGCAGTAGCTCCTATCAACATAATATTGTAAAGATTTGAAATATCTGTGTCAGACTATCCCATAACAAATAAGGATATCTCTTCCAGAACTTTTTCTCATTATTGGAGAGTGGGAGGAATGCTGTGTGTCTTTTAGGCTGCCCGAGGATGATTGCCATTGAAAGAAGTGAAGGTTTTGAGAAGGCTTCAACATTATTGCAATGAAGGTGGGCTTGAAGCTAAAGCTACTGCTGCTGCTCACCTCCTTTATTCTTCTGCCATTTCTGGAAGCAGAGACTGCCCCCATCTACAACCTTCACCCAGTGTATTAACCAGCTACTGTATGTCTTCCAGGAGTTGTTTTTATCATATGGAGGGAATTCTGTTCTTGTACTTCTGTTATCACTCTTTCACTCTTAGCATCCAAGATGTACCAAGGGAAAGTCACTATTTTCTCTAGAAGGCACAGCATGAGAATGAAAGGAAGTATTTCCCTAAGGAACAAGAAGAAATGTTTAAGTCCTCCTTTGAATTGGAAGAATTGGTGTTAGCCCTTGCCTTTCAGATTTCACCTGTTGTGATCAAGAAAAAAAATTAAATATATTTTTGCTTTACTTTACTTGGCCACTAGTGTGCTTCCATTATCTTTATCTAGTAGTTCCCACAGGAAGGCAAACAGTCTGAGGAGACCCTACAGGCAGAATACAATCAAATACTTTGCTTGAACTCTACAAATGTGGATATGGTTGCTTGCGTCTGACATTTACATACAAATTGAAACTATAACATTATATGTTCAAAGCCATATTGATATGAAACTTTTACTTGCTTGACTCTTTCACAGAATTTGACATGGACCCAGATGGACTCAGATGTTAAATCTTGACATTTCTACCATCTTTTTCATCTTTTTTCCTTCCAGAAATATATTCCACACACATGCATGGAAGAAAAGCAAGTTGAATGAGGGATTTTCATTGGTAATGCTGGAAAATTCCATGTACATTTTAAGTTTGTTGTTAAGAGTTATTGGTTAAGGTGCTAGCCTGAAACCAGGGGCCATGAATTCCAGTCCTTCCTAAGGCAGCTGGGTGACTTTGGACCAGTCCCATGATGGCAAACCTATGGCACGCATGCCACAGGTGGCACGCAAAGACATTTCTGTGGGCATGTGAGCCATCAGCCTAGATTAGCTCCGCCACACATGCACGCACGCCTCCCACCAGCCAGCTGATTTTCAGGTCTCTGCCGCACATGCGGGAGACACGCGGGCATGCCCATACCGTCCTGCCCCTCCCAGGAGACTCCAAACGGCTGTTTTGGATGCCAAATAAGTACAGGGCTCGCACAGAGGTTCTGGGAGGGTGAAAGACAGGGCTACTGAAGTACGGAAACGGGCCATTTGCTAGTCCCAAACCAGGGCATGGGGGATCATGCGCGCATGTGGGGGGGGGAGCACAGGAGGTTGCATGCACCTGTGCATCGGGGTGGGGCAGTGGTGGGATTGCATGCGCATGCACAGAAAGGCGGGGCATACATGGGAGGTATTGCATTATGGGTGTGGGAATGCATGTGCACGCTATCACATGCACACACACACTTTTGGCACCTGAAGAAACAAAGGTTAACCATCAATGGACTAGTCCATCTCTCTCTCTCTCTCAGTCCAATTCATCTCACAAGTTGTTGTTGTAGGAAAGTAAAAGGAGGAATGTGTATTAGATATGTTCACTGCCTTGAACTGCATATAAAAAGGGAAAGATAAAAATCTAAAAAAAAGTTAATATCATTGGAAAATAAATATAAACACCAGGTTCAGTAAAGGTGATCTATATGCAGTAATTCTTCTAAGTGCTTATTTATGCTCAGAAAAATATTCACCTGTGCTCATAAACACATGCTTTGAAAAGCTAGTAAAAGTCCAATGTTTTGGCCTTTGGGTTATTTATATATTTTGAGAGGAAGTCAAAGAGTAAATGCCATCCTGGTCCAGGGTAAACTTGAATTGTGTTGGGACAGTAATTATGTAAATTGTTATCCCAACATCTCTAAAGGGAGTAAGGCATTGAGGAACTTTATATCAAGGCCCTGGCTTTTCTCTTCAAATAAGTTGGCATCAGCACTATCACCCTGGACAGCTCCTGTCTTTGATTGTGCAAAACAGAGAAGTTAAAGAATATCTTCCTACAAAATATTCACCATTGGTGAATAATAAATTTGAATTGTTAAGAGAAAATATGACCAAAGTTCTGCATATGAAAGAGACAATTTGTCCCCCACAAGGGAATGTGCAACGATGATTCAATTCCTCTGAGAGATGTTTATGAAAGAGTTCATTTTTCTACTTATATCTTATTGTTTGTTTATTAGATTTTTTATCTTGCCTTTACTACTTTATAAGCAACTCAAGTCAGCAAACATACCTAATACTCTACTCTTATTCTCCCTACAACAACAACCACCCAAAAGTTAAGTTGGTCCAAGGTCACCCCATTTGTCATCCAATACATTGAAAACAAATAGCTTTTATATTCTGTAGTTACCTTATTATATATATATTATTGTTTCATGTCATATTATATTAAATTATGTGATTGTATCACATTGTATTGTATTATATTACATTATGCTATATGTTACATTATATCATATGATACTACATTTGGGAACTAGTATAATACATTGCATAATAGCTATACTATTAGCAACTATCTTGGAGTTTATCACCATAGCTAATAATTCACAGAAATAGACAGGGCTTTTACCAATAACAAACTAACAAGGTATCTCACCATTATATCCCACACAGAGAAGCCCACTGATTTGGCAACTGAAACATAAACACCACTTCAAAGGCATAGCTAATAGTTACCTGTTTCTGTTTATGTGTTTGTTCATTCATATTCAAGGGATTCTAGATTAAAAATGAAGAATGCAGGAACTGTAACAGGAAAACCCAGAAAAAAATTGTAGTGCAAACAAATGAATCAAATACCATGAAACATATAAAATGTATGGGTATGGGTGTGGGTGTGGGTGTGTATATATATACATACATACATACATACATACATATACACACACACACACACACACATACATACATATTATAAAAATTGGAGTTTCATATCTATTATGTTACATATTGCCTTTGACAATAGAACAATACATCTGAGATAGCAGGTCTTACTTAAAAAATCGAAACCACATTACTTAGCTATGACCTTCAAAAACTGTAACATTTTTCTTTACTACAGTACTATCTGCTACCCCAGATGACTCTTGCTGCCATTTGATAGATATGGTTCTGCTCTCCTAAAGATCTCTGAAAGTCAGATATAATCCCATCATGTTGAGAAGATGTTCCAATATCTGCAGTCTTGAAAAAGTAATTAGAATTGTGGCCCAGGGACTAGTGCATTGTTATTGCTACTTTTTTTTTTTCAAATCAAGCAGCTGATACATGATAATACTTAAAAGAAAATGTGGAAGAAACAGAACTCTCATAGAAATTTCTTTCTTAGTCACTTGTCTTTTTTTATCTGTACAAACAAATGAGATGAAGACATCCTAGAAATTCAGAGGCTCATATGAAATGCAATTTGCAATTTTGCCACAACAGCAACTCAACACAACAGCAAGTGATTTACTCCTTTAAAAATCAAAAGAGTGGTGAAAACAATTAAGAATAGATGCTGCTTGGGATTCCCACTGAGAATGTATTGGCTGGAACTAATTCCTAAAAGTGATTTATAGCCATGATGCTAACTCCTATTATTCCTGGAATGTTCACCGTAGGACATCTTTTGTGTACTTTTTGATAGCTATGCCTTCAGCTCCTATCTTTTCACTTCTAATCTAATTACTTTTGGTCTTTTGCATTTTTCCTTGCTGTCAGGCCATTGTTCTTTGCCAGCATCTGTACACCAGGATAATTTGGCTGCAACTAATGGATGAGCTTCCACAAGTGATGACATAACACGAAAGCAAAAACAATTGCAGTACTTTTTGGTAACTGTCTAAATCCTTTAATCATCTTTCTAGCAGATATTTAAGGAGAAAGAGAAGAAATGAGGCACAGGAAATGGCAATGAGAGATATCATAGTTTGGTCTACCTTTATTGGTGTTCATTCACCCTTTACGAAATCACCTACCATTTATATGCCTTAGTCAGTCAGGAGAAGTAATTCATAATATCTGAATTCAGTAGTTGAAGGCCCTAATAGAAAACTCTCCATTTAGTGTACAAAATCTGCCTATATACTGTAAGTTCCTGTATATGTATAAATCCAATTTTGTCATTTCATGCCTAGAAATACATAGAACATACTTTTGAAAACTGCACTTTGAATGCATAAAATCCATAAATTAGGTTAGCATAAAATCCTCTTGGAATTTAACAGAAATTTTCCTGTAACAGATATTCCTCCCCTCATTAGTTCATTAAATTGAATTAGAGTATTTGCATTTCCAAACTGGTCAGTCCTAGAGGAGATCAACCCTAACTGCTCTGTAAAAGGCCAAATCCTGAAGATGAAACTCAAATATTTTGGCCACCTAATGAGAAGGAAGGACTCACTGGAGAAGAGCCTCATGCTGGGAAAGACTGAGGACAAAAGAAGAAGGGGACAACAGAGAACGAGGTGGTTAGATGGAGTCACTGAAGCAATAGGCATGAACTTAAATGGACTCCAGAGGAAGGTAAAGAACAGGAAAGGTATGGAGGAACATTGTCCATGGGGTCGCAATTTGTCGGACATGACTTCGCAACTAACAATAATTTGCATTTCTATAGCTGTTCAAGCATTTATGTTTGGTAAGCTATAAAAGTTTATGTTATAAAAGTTATAACAAGAATGAACTATGATTAATATTAGCCATGTTATGTTAAATCAAGTGAGCTTCATACTCCATAACTTTATGTTGTCTTATTGGCCTATTTCCACAAAAGTACAGTTAAGATTAATCAATTAGTTGAATTCAGACAAAACAATACATGAAAAAGCAAAGCATAATTCCTTCTCACAACATGTGAAGTCAAGCCCTATTCATCTAGCCTCAATCATCTTACAATAGATCACAGTTATGAAATACAACCATTGTTTGTAGTATTTATCTTTCCAGTATAGAAAGGTGCACTGTATTACATTAACTCATCAAACACCTTTCCATATTCACACAGATAAAATCACAGTTTGTAGTTCAATAGAAATTCTTACAGTAGGCTGAATCTATGAGTCGTGTACTTGCCATTGCAGTTAGCACAAGAAAAGTATTACTTGCCAATGTTAAGTGCCTCTGAAACTATATTTAACAAGTACAGTTCTTTCTCTGTTTGACTGGTTTAGCCTCACACATCAGCTCATAACCAGGGGTGTGTATTATCTAATTGCCATTAAAATCATGCAGCCTGAACCTTTGTCTAGCAATGTGTTGTTTCTATAATGAGGGCACCCAAGTATGAATTCTGGCACTGTTTTGCACTTTATTAGCCTCACCAAATTACAGGACGGAATTTTTATGGATCAACTCAGTAATTGGCCTAACAAAAATATGACACGTTTATGAAGCATTATGCCTTTTTCATTGAAGCTTGATGCAGCTTGCATTCAATCCATTAGCAATAATACAAATCAATATGAGCTTTTTAAAGTAGTAAATAATATGGATTGCTATCACTTTATCAGTATTGTATTCTTCTTTCTGCACAGCCTTGGATATAAATGTGTTGGAACTCCCAACCCTAAAACAAGATGGAGTTATTAGGAATAATGTTTCAATTAGTCCATGAGAATGCAAAGTTCCACTTTTTTTAAATAAATGAAATAAATAATTTTATTTATTTATTCAAATAAATAAATGAAGGCACAGGTGTTAAATCCAATAGTGTCAATATGTGACATATAGTGACATATCATGATGTTTTTTGCTTTTGCATAGCTGGGATGGGCATGGCAGGCACATGCCATATCCGGCCCACTGGTTGCCAGTTTGACATCCCCTGGGTTAAGGGGAAGCTTTGAGGGGAAGGAAGAGTCTTTGGTGGCGCAGATTGCTAATGCACTGGCTAAGTGTCTCCACTTAAGTCCAGCTGCTTGCAATTAGTGC
>JANHFM010007726.1:25933-44500 GCA_032468115.1 Grayia smithii | reverse complement strand
AAGGTAAGGAAGGAAGAAGAGAGATGTGGGGACAGGAAGGGGAAGGAGAGGAAAGAAGAAAGTAGAGAGATGGGAGAAGGGAGAAGGGGGAGAAAGGAAAGGGGAGAGAAGGATGGTTGTAAAATAAAGAAGATGAAATGGTAGAAGAGCAATCTCAAATATATTTAAATTGTCTTGGATGATAAAAACTAAGAGAAAATATGTATATCAGATGAAAAACTGTACATTTAAGATATGTGTATGAGAAAGAAAAAATAAAAAACTTTTACCAAAAAAATAAAAATAAACTGGTGCAATATGGGCTGGATATGAATGTTAAATGGATTCGTAATCAGCTGAAATACTAGTGTGGGGAGTACTTGCCAATGGCTCACGGTTCGATTGAAGAGTAGACCTAGAGTAGAATCCGTATAAGAAATCAAAGTCGAATGTGAGTCAACGGGGCTGATGCAGATGCTACAAGACAAATGCTTTCTTGAGATGCATTAACAGGACCAGGGAGTCCAAATCACAGGAAGTAACTGCTTGCCTCAATGTTGCCCCATTCTGACCCCACTTGGCCTAATGTACACTAACGTGGTGAGGGAGCTACCCATCAAATTCCTTGAAGAACCAGGTAGAGAAGGCTGCAGGGAGATTGACTGCCACCTTTCCAGACACAGGTTGGGAAGCAGAGTTGATGGCCGCCTGGGTGCTTTTTGCCTGGGAGAGTGGCTGTTTCCCGCATGCAGTTTTGAGTTTCTGGGTTCTCCATCTCCAGTTTAGGAACCTGGAACTTTTCTCTCGATCCAGTCTATCTGTATGGAGAGGGAGGGCTTGGGCAACGCAGTGGGGCTTCCAGTGGCCCAGATGTTTGTTCCTGCTGAAAGCTAAGGCAGAACTAGCTGATAGACTCTTAGTGTCTCATATGGGCTAGGGCAGAGGTGGGCAATTATGGCTCTTTCAAGACCTGTGGACTTCAACTCCCAGAATTCTTGATCCAACCATGCTGGCACAGGAATTCTGGGAATTGAAGTCCACAAGTCATACAAGAGCCATAATTGCCCACCCCTGGGCTAGGGTGACTTGGGTTTCCTGGGGGTCTGGTATATGTTGTAAATGATTTCAACACCAGCCACAGGAGGAGTTAAAAAAAGTATTACTCCAGCTTTAACCACAAAAGATTAAAACCGACCATATAGCCATTCTCATTTTTAAAAAACTAAATTTAATTAAACTTTTAAAAAGTTAGGCTTTTTAATTTTACAATTTTAAAAATTTGTTATAATTTTCTAAACTAATTTTATATATAAATTTTTTTTTAAAATGTTAGTTTCTAAAATTTATTGTTTTTAAATATTTTTTTTAAAAAGTAAACATGAATTTTGTAAGTTTGATTCTTACATTTTTATACAAATTTTAGAATTTTATTTAGAGTTATTTTTATTTTAAACTTTTACATTTTTATATTAGATTTATATTAAATTAGATTTGATCTCATATTTATAAAGTTTTTAATGTAAACAAAAAAGCAGAAAATCTATTTTAAAATCTTTAATTATATTATCAAAAATCCCATGGAAAAGCACATTGTCATGAAAAAAAATCTTAACAATGTTTTGATTTGCAAAAATATGTCCCATGTATACCCTCATACCCTCAGAAGATCCAAATTAAATCTGTACCAAATGTAAATTAATTGAAACACTTGAGAAACAACTTAACAACCTAGAGAAAAAAGCAAAGGGTCAAGGGCAGTGAATAGTTTTTGCACACACAACCAACTTCTGTGTATGTACAAATGAAGCTTTACACACTCAGTCATAACTTGCACGGCCTGGTTCCCAATGGTCCGTGGCCCAGTACTAATCTACGGCTGGGGTTTGGGGACCCCTGGTTTATAGTAAAATTGCATTCAAGAATGCTTTTTTTTCCCATTTCTATAGAGGTATAGTTATTTATTAAGATCCCATTTGCACCAACCCATTCAGGTTGACTGAAGTTGTAGCGCCTTCAAATTCTTCCCTGGAAAATGGAAAGCCCACGACTGGGAATGTACAGTTAAAAGTTTTCAGTTGTTCAAAAGAAACAGTCTTAATAGAAGCTAAAATTCAGAATGAACTAAACATTGCAACAGATGTCAACGATAATTAATAAAACTTCTTTCAACATTAAAAAAAACAAAAAAGTGGTCAAGGAAATGGTTGGTTCACTATTGGAAGAAGATGTCAAGGAGGAAACGGGGATCAGGGAGAAAGTGGAACTGCTTAACTCAGTCTTTGCATCTGTCTACACAAAAGGAAAAAAACCATCCAACCTATTACAAATCTTATCGTAAAAAACAAAAATTGGATCTCAGAACCACTGAACCATATCTTTTAAAGATCCTGGAGCATGGGGGAACTACTACAGGACTGGAAAAGAGCTGATATGGTTGCCCTCATAAAAAATGGGGGGGGGGAATGACTCCAGAAAACTACAGATCAATCGGTGTGACATCAATACATGAGAAGATTGTGGAAAAGATAATCAAGCAATGAATTGCAAATACCTAGAAGCAAGCAAGGTTATCAGTAGAAGTCCACTAGAATTTGCCAAAAATAGATCATGCTAGACTAATCTTAGTACATTCTTTGACAAAATGAGTAGCAATAGCAATAGACTTGTATACCCCTCCATAGTGCTTTACATCACTCTCTGAGCAGTTTACAAATGTCAGCATATTGCCCCCAACAATCTGGATCTTCATTTTACTGACCTCAGAAGGATGGAAGGCCGAGTCAACCCTGGGTCCATCAGGATCAAACTCTTGGCAGTGGGCAGAGTCAGCCTGCAATACTGCATTCTAACCACTGCACCACCAAGGCTCCTAAGTAAGTGAGTGGACCAGCAAAATGTTGTGAATTCTTACTTGGAATTCAATAAGGCACTTGATAAAGTAGACCACAGCCTACTTCTTGATAAGATAGAAAAAGATGGGTTAAACAGCATCATCACCAGATGGATTCATAACTGGTTGACCAATCGTATTCAAGGTATATTGAAGAGCTTCTTAAAGGAGACACCCATATAAATTTTGTGTGTGTGTGTGTATGTATGTATATTAATGTATAGAATAAGGCTATAGCTTTGCAGGAACTTCCCCATTGAGCCCTCAGCTGCAGAATGGTCTTTCCTTCAGATGGCATCTCTCTTATTGTGGAAACATTAAACACGGTTGTCCATCTGCTGCAGAGCATTTATAGGAAAAAAATCTGCCAGTCAAAATCCCAGGCAATTTGCCACTTAGAACGTCATGGGTTTTCCCACGTGGCCTTTTCATAAAAGCTGCTTCTCATTAGGAAACGTAGCAGTGAGTCTTTTGCAAAACAAAACCAGAAAAGTGTCCTTTCAGTTACCATCTTTTTGAACGATTATTTAATAGCTTGTCGGTAGTGAACTGCAGACTATGAGTGACTGCAAACCAGGCGTGAAATGGGCCTCAGCACTCAAATGCTGCACCTTCTGAAGACAGCAGCCAGACATGAGTAGGCAGGGCTCCCAATCTGTTTCATGCTGCAATGCCAGCATTCCAGCTTAGCTTGGTTGACCCAGATGCATCTGCTGGAGGTACCAACCTTTAACCATCCCATAAAATACAATGAATGTTAGAAATGGGGAACAAATCAAAAGGCGGTTGCTGTGGTCCTCCTGAGCAATGGAACAATTCCCCAGTAAAATAAATTTTTGTTTCTAAATTCTCTTCCTCTGGCTGGAAAATGATGAAACCTCGGAGAATGTTTAGGTCATCTAGCCAGAGTAGTATTTGTCATGCCAGATTTAGTATGTTGAAAATAGTACAATAAATGTATCTGCTGTGTTTGCAATAATATGCTGTATTGGATCAAGGAATCATAGCACTGGAAGGGGCCTTGGAGGCCTTCTAGTCCAACCCCCTGCTCAAGCAGGAGACCTTATACCATCCAGGGGAAATGGCTGTCCAGTGATGGAGCACCCACAACTTCTACAGGCAACCCATTCCATTGATTACTTGTTCCCACTGTCAGGAAATTTCTCTGTAGTTCCAGGTTGGATCTCTCTTTAATGACCTTCCACCCGTTGCTTCTTTTCCTGTCCTCCAGTGCTTTGGAGAAGAGATCACCCCCTCTTCTCTGTGACAGCCCCTCAAGTACTAGAAAATGCTCTTCTGGATCCCTTATCATCTTTGTTGCTCTTGTCTACACACTTTCTAGAGCCTCAGCACCTGTTATGTATCGTGGTGACCATAACTGGATGCGCTACTCCAATTGTGGCCTCACTAGTGCAGTATAAAGCGGTACTCTCTCTCCTTGTAATCTTGATGCTATTCCTCTGCTGATGTAGCCTAGGACTGCATTGGCTTTTTTGGCAGCTACAGCACAAGGCTGGCTCATGCTGGTTGATGACAAGGTAGATAAAGTCCCCCATTACTACCGTGGTGTGTTTTCTGTCCATTTCAGCTAAGTGATAAGCATCGAGTTCATCTATTTCCTCTGGTTGGTTCAGTGGTGTGCGATACATACCTCTAGCAAAGTCATTTCTTTTTCCTCTAATATTTAACCAAATACTTTAAAGAAGGCTTTTATTTTTGGTATTGTGTATTTCTATAGAGATGTAGTAATTGCTTACATACAATGAAACCCCCGATTAGCCGTGGTTTCTTTAACCATTTTTAATGTATCAATCGCACTAAAGATGCAAACCAGTTTGCAAGAATTGAATTGCCACATTGGGCTAAGCTAAATCAAAACACATTATGGCTTTCTGAGACATGAAGGCATTCATTAGCCAGACATCTCTGACTCTGAGCAGTAATAAGAGCCAGTTCGGCCTAGTAGTTACAGCAGCAGCAGCTAGAAACCAGGAGGCTGTAAGTTCAGTCCCACCTTAGGCACAAAAGCGTCTGGGTGACTTTGGGCTAGTCTCTCTCTCTCTTAGACCAAAGCATCTCACAGGGTTGTTGTTGGGGGGGAAATAGGAAGAGGAAATGTATGTTATGTATGTTTGCAACTTGAGTTATCTATAAAAATTGTTGAATAGGGGGCGCAAATAGAGGAGGCAGGACGCCATAGTCCGTTTCAGCACTTTATTTCCAGCTGCGATCCAGAACAAGAGACTGGCAGGCTGCCGGAGCTCTCTTTTGCCAGCCACTGACAGTGGTTTATTTTTCCTGTTGCTAGATTAGCCAATCAGTGGCAGGTACGCAAATGGGTGCTCCATATGTCCATACATAACACCCCTCCCCTTCTAGAGAGAACACAACCAATCACATTTGCAATTAGGCAATGTAGTCACACAGGTAGGTGGGGTGCGACCGGACCTGCGCGGTTCACTTGTTCCAGCGGTGGCGGTCTGTGCAGTCAGGCCCGCTGCCGCTCCTAAGTCCTCGGAAGGAACCTCTTGGAACACTCCCATGGGCATGGAGGGCTCTGCCCCGGCCTCTCCTTTGGTTCCTGGAGCTCATTGCTGGACTCCTGGTTCCTCAGATAAGTGTTCACAGTCCTTTCTCAGGCTTGAGTCTAGGGTTTCTGTGTTGTTTGGAGCTAGGGACAGTTTTTTATTATGCTGGTTCCTGCTTGCTATTTTGTATGCTCCTTGGGACGGAGGTGTTCTGATCTAGGATTCCTGAGTCATTAAAACACATGAGTAGTCCCAAAAACCTCTTTTATTGCAACAGCTGTGAATTCTGTTCATTCAAAGATGAATCCCAAATAATTGTAAAAAGTCCTTTGGGATAATCACCCACCTTTATCTCCCTTGACACACTGCCAAAGAACTAATTGGCAAAGCCATACAGAATCCAGAATCAAACAGAGCTGCAGACTTTGAACAGAATTAACAACATTGCTTCCTGCAAAGGCCCGTGTGCCTTTGCTCTTCTTTTAAGTCTTATGGGAGGGGCCAATAATCTTCAAGACTTACTCCTGAGTCATCCCTTTTGTTTTAACTGTTCTTGCCTTCTGGCAGCTCTGCGCATGTACACATTAGGAACAGGCTCCTCCTGTTCCTCTGCCTCGCTGATGTCCAACTCTGGAAGCTCCGGATTCCACACATAACTCCCAGATGGCCCTGGCCCCATCTCTGCCTCTGATGCAGAGCCCTTGTCCGAGCCTTCCCCAGACTCCAGGACTGACCCATGTTCCTCCCCAGCCTCCTCACTGTCCGACTCTGTTGCCAGCTCTGCAGGCTGCTGGCAGACCACAACAGGAGGCTCATTTAGTGGCCTCCTGGGATTCTGGTCTTGTTGGATGGCCAGATTTTTCAGGTTGCCTTAACCAGGTCTCTCCTAGTCTATTTCAGAGTTGGTCGATGTGGCTCCTCCATATCCCGCCATCCTCAAGTTCCACCTGGTATGACTTTGGCCCCATTATGCCAACGACCCTTGCTTGTACCCAAGTGGGGTGACCTGTGTAATTATGGGCAAACACAAATTCCCTTCTTTGAACTCCCTGAGCTGTTGGGTTGAATCCAGCCCCACCTCCAGGTGGTAATGGGGTTGCAACTGGTCCAATGGTGACCTTAGTGCCACTCCTGTCCGTCTTCCAGGAACCAACGCTCACCAAGCTTTTGTTCAAGCAGGCATTTTATTTTACTGGTGTTTGACAATGACGAGTAATTTTTAACAGAAATGAAGTCAGAGTTGAGAAACAGGCTTTCTGTTACCATTTTTAAAGTTACGCACACGCCCAGCCCCACCCACGCCGTGCCCAGCTAATCCCGATCATCAGCATTCTCAGCTGCTCTGGCATGTGTAGCCATGCTGCGCAGATGCGATAAACTTCCGTAGGCCGTCCTGATAGTGCGTCATGGATGATGTAGTAGCTTGAACGTTCAGGTACCTATACGCAAACGCTCTGTGCACCTCTCCACCAGCCGTAGCCTGTGCACCCAATCCCTATTCCATCGTTGCATCCATCTGTGTTTCCGGCGAGTGTCGGGCTGGTGGGAATGATGCCCGACATGCGGCTCCCTCTACCACGGTGCCTTTGTTAGGTCTCCAGCCTTTGATCCCCCTCCATTCAGGAACAAATAAATCCAACTCACTTTCAAAGTCCAAAGCATTTATTCCCGAACATGCTAGCACTCTCTAGGAAATTTCAAAACTAAATCCTCCAGACCTCTCCTCCCCCTTCCCTCTGACCCCGTCGTGACACCCACCAATTATGTCCTGTTCCATCCTTGCCACATATGCAGTCCATCCGTTGATTATATAACCTTATTATGTCTATCTTAACCCGCTCCCCCTCCCCCCTCCAAGCTGGCAGCTTGGAATGTCAGTAATATGGATTCCAAGTCTGACAATAAGTAGTTTTGATTCCCCTTATGCTAACTCCCTCTTTATCCCATCCTGCAGCTCCCTCCCCCCAGTTGCATATGGCAGACTGGCATTTTGCGAAGCATGGCTGGTGCAGCAGCATGGCACTCAAGCCAAAATATCGTTTGCAGGTAACCTTCCCAAAGCCTTTTTTTTCCCAAGCAGATACAAAACTTGCAGTCTCACTTTCATTGACTGCACTGCATCTCCCAGATGCTTCTCCAATTTGCAGCCAACCATATAAGAGCAACATAACCTACCAACTTCAGGGCTCATTGAAGAATTAACTTACAGCCGTCCCAAGCCAATCAACAAGTGTCTTCAGTTAGACAATTAAGAGGCATAGCTATCAATGCAGATCCAAAAGCAACAGAATAACTTTCTATTAAGGATAACTTTCTATTAAGCTTTCCTATTGCACAGCAGACTAATTTATTTTATATTGAGATTTATATCAAGAATAATCACCATCTTCCCTTCCAGTTTAAGAAATAGAGTGGGACAAGCAATTATGGCTATGTCTCATTACACCCACATTACACCTTTACTTTGGAAAGGCGCTGGTTCCTTTCACAAAGTAGGCTTCCCAGTACAATTCAAAGTGATGATGATTACCTATAAAGCCCTTCATAGCATGGGGCCAGGTTATGTGAGAGATCAACACTTTCCAACTGTCTCTACTCAACCCACCACATCTGGCAGAAAGGGCACATTTAACAATGTCAATTGGTAGGACCAGAAAGCATAACTTTTCAGTTTCAACCCTTGCCTCCTAGCATACTATTCCTCCAAAGATTAGATTATTCTCAATTTTGCCGGGCTTTTGTAAAGCTTAGATCTGTCTTTTTTGAGCGGTTCAGAGAACTTGCAAATACTACCTCTGGCTGGCCCCAGAGTGAGGTGGGAATGGAGATTTTGCAATATCTTCCCCCAGGCGTGGGTAGAGAATGGAGATTTTGCAGTATCCTTCCCCTGCCGCACCCACCAAGCCACACCACGCCCACCAAGCCACGCCCACAGAACCGGGAGTAAAAAAAATTGGATTTCACCACTGGATGGGCAGCTCTATAAAGTAAGTAATAAATAAATATGTTTTCTATTTTCTATTATGTGAACTGAAAACTCAGATATATATTGATGTATCTGGAACAAAATGTAGTTTCTGGCCACCTATCAGGTGCATACCACTAGATCCACACATAAAGAGTTCAATTAATTACTTAGGCTCATGCCTATTTCACAGGAATCTTCCTAGACTGGCAGTTTGTACCTGAGTCAGATGAGGTTCAATAATATTCAAGGGGAGAAGGAGCACACTTTGGGTTCTTGTGCCTATGTAAGGATTCCAGACTATTTTCCCACTTGACTCCTCCCCCTGGTTCAGCCAGTCTTTCTCTGATTCCCTCCCCAATAAAGTAGTAACTGTTCTGGTGATTTAACTGAATAACATGTCCAGAAGCATAAACGTGGAAAGGCAACCTTATTGATTTTCCTAAACTCCTCAGAAGCATATGAGATATGATCCTCATGTCAGGTTCCAAGTCATTGGCTAGCTATGTTGTTTTGGCTGAAGGCTCTATCCTTCTCAGCTTTCCCCCCTTCAACTCCAAACTCCAAACTCAAACAGAATTCATGTCAGAGTACCCAAGGATAAAAACAATCCCACACCACAATCAAATTTAGGCGCGACACCTCAAGTATCCTATCTTGAGTGAATGAGGACTTCTTTTGCTATGTTCATGGATCTGTGGGACTCCAACATGTTCCCTTTGCTGGTCCTGGGTTCGTTTCTCTTTCCATTGTATTCCATTCTCTTTCCATTTTATCAACTTCTTTTAAAAGAAGATTTTTTTTGGAGGGGAGGGGTTTGGCAGCTTTAACAAAACTTAATTTTTACACATCGGTGCAAATGACTGGATTCAGAATTAAGTGTGAAACTGGCTTTTAGATCAGTCTGTATTTCCCATGTATCAATAATGTACGAAAGATCCTTGATCTTATAGATCATCTCTGTTGCAAGGGGTGCAGTTTTCCAAATTCAACTCCATCAACTAAGACTGCCCTAACTACCATAAAGCAGATTTTGCCACCGTCTGCATCCAGAAACCGCAGTTAGTGAAAAATGTAGAAGCTGAATCATTTGCAAATGCTAAATATTAAGTCACTGGTGTAAAGTCAATATTTAGACCCTTTTATGGTTCTTTACTTGAACTGTACTGATGGCTGGTTTTGTTTTGGTTAAATGCAATGTACTATTGTAAACGGTTATTGTAAAACTATTTTTTTTGCAGGGGTTCTGGCTACCCGAAAGCGGCATTGTTCCACATATTGCTTCCCATATTTCAGGCGTCATTTGAGGTGTTACTTCTGATTCCCTTGGCCCATGAAACTAGGCACGCAGCAACAAGTTCTAGTACTTTTAGAGGCTTTGCATCTTGTGGAAAGTTCTGTCAAAAGATATTTTGTCAGGACCTGAGAGCTGATTGCAGACAGATTGCCTGAATGGAGTACAGTGACTTTTCCTTTAACATGGGGAAATCATGTAGATCTTTACCATTACTGATCTCCTCCATATCCAGGACCAATAACTATCTGCAAAATAAATACTGCAAACAAATAGACCAAACTGGACTGACATCACAGTCATGGCAAAAATATAAGTTCTAGTAAATAAAGGCTTATATTAACAAGAACAAGAGTCTGGGGAAGTGAACATCTGAAGTACATTTTGGGTGAATGTTTTTGTTTTATTTTTATCATTTAATCTAAAATAAAGTTGTATGAAATGTTCTCTGCAGTGGGTACTTGGATGGGGCATGTCTCATACAACCTGATTAAGATATAATCCTGGATACACTGACTGGTGATTGTCTAGTTTGAGACTCACACAACATACAGTGCTGCCTGGTACAACAATAAAATAATATCAGTTACAAATAGCATACATAGAAATCAATTCAAATGATAATTGATAATCTTTCAAAGCTAGAGATGGGACTGTGTCCTCCATTTTATCTGGGGATTAAAAGATAGCTCAATGGATAAACAAAGACCACAAAAAATATTCCAGTTCTGTCTTCCAATAGCTACTGCTATTCTGTGTGATTTGCTCCCTTAAGTGGCCATCTCATCTTTATCATTTTAGAAGGGCAGTGAATTCTTGTCAGACTTCTGCAATTCTATTCATGTTGATGTTATTTTCAAGGCATTAAGAGATTTTCTCTGATCAACTTTCAAGGAATGGAAAACCCTACCAAAGGAAAGCTAATGGCCTTTATCCTTTCTCATCTCAGGTCTGATTCAGTTACAAAATAGCATCAGCTTCAACATGTGTTCAAGGAAAAAAAATCTATCCATGAAAAGAATAGAAAAAACAAATAGGCACGGCGAAAGTATAAATGCTTGGTACAAGAGTTAACATGCACTAATCTTATCCAAAATGTTACTAAGAAGTATGTGAAGTTATTATCAGCACTTTTAGGAAGCAAAGGCTGTGATTAAGACACTAATAAATATTAGGGTGAAGAATCACTTGGAATTATTGGAGTAAGATCATCCAAAATACATCCATAAACCGAATGACATTTCTTTTAAGTACTTTTAAGATAACCAGATATTGTGGGCTATACAAAGATAACCATGTATTTTTAATTTTCTTTTATGAATACATGTCCTTCAAGCCTCACACTGCAGATCTCAGCTGAAAGAAAAATCCAAATATGATCACATTGCTTTCTGCATTTCATATCCATGTCAGGTAGGTTCTCCATAAGAAATAACTACTAAACCTTGGTCTACAATAGTCTGCATCCAAATTAAAAGCCTCCCCATCTATGGAAGTACTACACCCCAACATTTCTACAAGCATGGCTATTGGTTTCCAAGTCTCTGGAAAGTATGAATGGCTGACCTAGAAAAAGACTGTTTGTCCATTTAAAAAAAAGCATGGGGAAGGGAAAAAGAAGGGGAGACATCTTAAAATATTTAGCCATATCATTTTATCTCCAAGCATATGACTTTTTTCTTCTCTGGGTAAAATGAAGACTGTCCATTCATCAAAAAAGTAATGAGTTGTGGTTATGTTATGTAACACATTCAAGAAGAAAGAGAAAACAAGCATCACTAGACCTTCCATTTTACAGGCTTGAATTGTTGAGGGAAGGGGAGGGATGGGGAAGGGAAAAGTGGGAAAGGGACAAAAAGGGGGAAAGGGAAAAGGTAAGGAAATGGGGAAAAGCTTCAGCAACAGTTTCACGCTATTTTGAAGATACAGCATGCATGCATTTATATAAGCCAAACACCAGGAAGAAATTATCTCCCGTAAATACAAGTTCTTTTACAGTTATAAAAACATACTTCTTAAAATGAAGACTTGCAGCCAATTAAAAAGCAGCAGCGGTTACAGGGAGATTGTATGCAGCAGAAGGACAATGTTCTCCCCCCCCTTTTCATCACCCCCAGCCATTTTTCCCTCCTCCCCTTTGTCAGTTTCCAGAAAAAGGCAGGAGAAACCATTCAAGAGAATCCTGGCACAGGAGAGAAAGAAGCAGATATGCCAAGTCCCCCTGCAGCATCACTTCCACTCCTAAGTTCAGATTTCTTGAGGTCATTCTGTGAGTCAGACAGAAGCTTTCCTGCTTCCTGGCTTTCCTTTCTCCCCACTTGTAAACTTCGAAAGAGTCATGAGATCCAAGTAGGACACCCAGAAGCAATCGATATGTAGCCCCTCTTCTGAAGTGCAGGAAAGTCCATACACACTGAACTTGACAGTACATCTCATTGCATTCTGCAGTAACTCCCAGAATCTGTGACAAGAGGAGAAGGCATCGGAAACCCTGAAGCAGACACAGAGCTGAGGGATGCATCAGGCTTAGACAGCAGATGCTGAGGTCTCCGGAATGACAGTGTGCCAGGTGGCCAACTGCTTGGCTTTATCCATTAAGAGAAGGCAGTGGAAAACATAGACCAGTGTTAAAATAAGTTTACTACCTGGAAGGGAGGGCAATACCTTATATTTCACCCCAGGTAACAAACTGCTTGGGCTTGCCAGTGAGTACAGCAAGGGCAAGGATGCCACTCACAGTGGGCAACAATAACTCTGCAAAGCCAGGCATGAGGTTTGTTTTCGAGAGGCATGCAGAACGATTTTTCTGTACTGTATTTAACCAGGAAAACTAAAAACATTTCTAGAAGATACAGAATGCTGTTAGGACGCTGGGTTTTGTAGTCCAGTGCATCCTGAGACTACTAGTTTGGGGGAAAGAAAAACTTAAAGACACAATATTGCACAGTAAACCACCTTTGCTTGTATAGACATTACCAGGAAAGCTTGATGTTTTAAAAAGAAAATACACAAAAGGCATTTCCAGTGTTTCTTTCTGATCCCACCTCCACATTTTTCCAGATGTAAAAAAACTGCATTACCCTCTGCTGAGTTCCTGCTATCCAACTTTGGCAACCTGCATTCACAGTTGCAATCCTAAACGTTTAGGTGCTCCTTCAAACAGCTTTAGGTCAGGGAAAAAGCTCACCAGTACAAAGCAGCATTGACTCATGCCAGGGCTCTAGAGATAGCTAAGGCTACATTCTAAAGGCGATGAATTCCTCTGAGCATGTGCAGCATGCCCTGAACACGTCCATCACCAAGCCGATAGCAGAGGCGAAGGGTTTCATGAGGATAACTTCTGAGGTTTTGAACGCCTCCCTTTAAAAGCTTCCTTTTCATCTTAAAACACCCTAACATCTAACCCGGTGCACAGGTGGGGTTTCTTCGGGTAGCAGTCCGTTTCCCCCCTCCCCCAGGGCCGCCGTTCTGCTCAATTTTCTTCCCGGCTCCAACTCACCCTCTCCTCCACCTTTGCAACCCAAATCTGGGGGGTTTCTGCAACTGATCCAGAAAGCGTGCGCACAGGTGGGCCGTGGCCACCTCGAGCTTGGCGGCCAACAGGAAAAAAAAAGAAGGAAGAAAGAAAGACTAAAGTTGCTTCCAACACTTACACGAAGACGCCGAAGAGCAGGACTCGAATCCCGATCTCGATAGCAAGATCCCGCATGGTTTAATAATCCAAGACGAGCGGTTAGGATCAGGCGGGGGGAGGGGGGTTAGGCTTGAGCGGGGCGGCTGGCGGTGGCTTCACAGCTTCCCCGGGAATCCCACGTACCCTGGCAGAGCCGGGGGGGCGATGGAAAGAAGAAGCGCCGCTGCCTGGCCCCGGAGCCGCTCTTCTGGAGAGCCGCCTTCCCCCCTCCCGCCCGAGTGCCGCCGCGCTGCGCCCAGAGCCAGCGCCTCCGCCTCCATTCATTCCCAAGGCCGGCAAGAGCCGGGATGATTCAGGCCATTGCCTGCGCTCCTCCGAACTGCGGACAGGACGGAAGGCGCGGAGAGAAGCGCCCGATTGCGCTCGGCGGAGCGGAGCCGATCTCTTCGCCGCGCCACTCGGGGCGCCTGCTCGCTCGGTTGGTTGGTTGGTTGGTTGGCTGATGGGCTGACGGACGGGCCGACCCACCGGGGCTTCCCTGCTCGGGTGGCCAGAGGACGGAGAGCGGAGGCGGAGGCTCCCGTGGCTTTCTAGCGCAGGCTGGGCTGAGGGGATCCTGGGGGATTTCCATGCCCCTCCCCGTCTGAGAGACTGACTATCTGTTGCCTGTGCTGTACTTAAAAACTCTTTTAACTCCGGCACGTTTCGCTCTTACGACGGCTCTCCCTGCTGCTTTTCTTCCACATCACCTTCCTCTTTCTTTTCTTTTCTTTTTTTAAAGCCAGAATCAATTTTCAGAAACAACAAACGGGGGCTGGCAAGAGTTTTTCTCTTGGTTGTGGTTGGGATGTTGTTGTTGCTGTTACTGTTGTTTTAATCTCTAAAAGCTGCAATGGCAACGCTAAACCTGCTTACCTGGACATCACCCACTGATATTGGGGGGGAGGGGGAGGGCACCTGTCTATTGAGATAAAAACCAAGGTGTCGCTTCCTTCCAGTCTGTGGCAAGGAGGCTTGTTTCCATAACAGCCCAGGCAAAGAGAACAGACTGAGCAGTTTTTCCTATGAAAATTTGGGCGTGAATATTTGATAACTTCTAAGGCTTCCCGTAGTGTTTTCCCAACACACTTTAGTATGTTCTGACCTGTATAAAAATGTTGTTGTTGTTTTAAAAAAAGGGGGGGACTGCTATATTTTTTAAAACTCCAAAAACTATTTAATATTTATATTATATTTAATATTCTGTTTCTACAAGATTTTAATACCTTTTTGATCACCTGAAACCACCTCTGAGATTTCAAGTGATGCGCAGCATTTTCTACATGGAATTCATCTGAGCCTAGGTCCGTATCCCATTTATTAAAACACTAGCTGAATACCCCTGCTCCGCTACGAAACTATGTGATCAGGCTTGATAAATCGACACTTACAGGTTGAAAATTAACGATCGGCCACTCCTCTCCCATTCTCTCCCTCAGATTTGCCGCACAAAACATCTCCTATCCTATCCCCTTGTGTCCCTCAGCCTTGCCCCCAGAAGCCTCCCCTATCCTATCCCCTTCTCTCCCTCAGGCTTTCTAGCCCCTTCACTCCCTCAGGCTTGCCCCACAGAAGCCTGTCCTATGCTATCTCATTCTCTCCAGAGTTATTTTCAAGTTGGGAGGGGGAGTAGAAGATCTAACTAATTAGCATCAGAGTGTGTTATAATAATAAATACTAATATTTTGATGGTTATTTCGAAAAATCCTTTCTTAGTGACACCTAGAAGCCAAGAGAAACATACGTGGCAAATTTCAAGTTTGTAGGCTTTACAGTTCTGGAGATTCCGTGATTACGGTGTGAGTGGTTTTCGCTTTTATATATATAGGTAATTTCAACATTGGGTTAAATATATTACTTAGGTTGGACATGGGGGAGGGGGCTGCTTTTGTTTGCTTGCCTTGTTGACCAGAGATGAGAAACAAGAGAAAGAGAAACATTCTTTTTCCAAAACAGGCCTAATCAACCTACTGGCTGAATTGCCTTAATATATGCACTTTATCACCGTGAAACCCCTTCATATTTTGTTTACTTAAAGCTTGAGATGCTTGCAATTGCTACTCATGCTTTAAAAGTCAAGGAAATAGTAATTTAAGAAAGCAATCAAATATCACATTGCTTAAGATGGAAGGATTGCTTGCTCTCATGTTCACTAATGGCTTTGATGGTCAAGCTCTGTGCAACAGTTTGCCTTGGCCCCTGTTGAATATATATTTGATTCATCTGTAAAAGACATAAAGCTCCCTCCGGATTCCATCTGTTATATTGCTTGTCCAAGCAGAAACCTGAGGGATTTCTCTATGCTGCATTGTGACATATAACACTGCATGAATTAATCATATAAATATAAAAATCAGACTAAAGAGACCTCAAGCTGGTGACTTTGGGCCTTTATCCATCAGACATACAGTAATTAATTGTCAAAATGGAAAATGAAGATTGAGTCTGAAGGAGGCATACCTAAGTCTAACAAATACTTGTAATAAGTAAGGTGTTATTGAATCAGGAACAAAACCTGTCCTTCATTTCATTCAAGAAATGGATTTTATGCAGATATCAATTAATCTTTTTATTATAAGATTAATATATAATAAAATATAACATATTTTATAAACATATAAAGAGTATGTCATGAAATTTACTGCCTGGATGACCTCTGGAGATGAGGTCGAAGGGCAAAAAGGAAGCAGTATGTTCCCTGCCATATTTGGGTTAATCAGGTGCTTAAGACAGGAAAAGAAAACACATATAACCTTCCCTGATAGCAGCAGCTGAGAAACGGAGGACAACTTGTGGCTCAAGAGGTTAATACTACTGCCTAGTATGCAGAAGAGCACAGGTTCAAATCCCAACTTGGTACACAGATGACTTACTCTCTGGAAAAAAGTACTGTGGGGGTAAGACACCCCTGGGGTGTGTCTGTGTGTGTGTGTCTGTGTGTTTCCACCATTAAGGAGAAACTCCCTAGCAGTGAGAACAATTAACCAGAGGAACAGCTTGCCTTCAGAAGCTTCTTTGCTGGAGGTTTTTAAGAAGAACCTGGACAGCCATTTATCTGAAAAGGGATAGGGTTTTTTGCTTGGGCAGACTAGAAGACCTCTAAGGTCCCTTCCAGTTCTATTTTTTTAAATTCCAACTTATATGCTGCCCTTCTCCGGAGACTCAGGGTGGCTTACAATTTCTTAAGCACAAATCAATATAGTTATTCTATAACATGTAATAATTCTGGCCAAGATTGAGCACCTAACAGAAACTTTGGGGGTGTCTTGGAAATATAGTGCCAGGAAACAATATATATTTTCCTTTGGCAGCTTATGTCAACTTCTTGTCATATATATATACACACTTCTTCTATACACACACACACACACACACACACACACACACACACACACACACAAATACTGGACAGTTCCTGGACCAAATAACCTCATTTTAGGAATCAAGCAGTCATTGAGGATTAACCACATCTGCTGATGTGTGGACAGATTTATAGTCATTAAGTTTTTCACCAGCAATTGGATCAAGCTTTTTTTCCTGTTCTTTCCAATTATGTGATGACTGGAAGATTTAACGTTAGATCACCAGCCTTTCCATTTCCCAGATATTTACACTGCAAGTCAGAATACTATTGACCAAGCTAAAAGATTTCTTAGTTACGCTTACTTTTCCCCCAGATCTATGCTAACATTCATAGTTTATAAGACAACTCTGATCAAAGGACCTTGTTTTTTTTCAAAGCTGGCCTAAACCTGAATCTCTTCCTTCCTAAGTTTCCACAACCATTCCTTCTAACCCCCATACAAAAAGGAAATGATTTTCCTTTCCAGGCTAACAAACTTACATTTGAAAACTGTGTCAGTGTAAATGACTGTCACGGTGGTTGTATGATGGCATATTGCTAAATTGGGAGAATGAGGAAAGATCGGCTGTAAACAACATGCAAAACACTAAAATACTTGCATATAATTTTGTATGTGCCTTGATTTCACAGTAATTTCACACAGTCATGATGAAGCAACATAGAAGGAAAGGGTATTGATAAGTTCCCTGCTTTAGAAAACAGATTATTGCACAAATATATAGAAGCCCATATAGAAGGAATTCTTGCTGAGTTCATTAGGTAAGGATATAGATCTGAAACTTAAAAGATAAAAATAGAAGCTAGGAAATAGATTCAAGGAAATATTTTTAATTTGTCAGGTATATAAATAGTATCCAAATCTGAAACACTTAAGATGTTCAATGAAGTATTGCATTAAATAAGATTCTATGACTCACTACAGCATTTTACAAATCTGATAATTTAATGAATTATAATAGCAAATGATAACCAGTTTGGTATATTGGCTAAGGTAGGAGTCCAGAATCCCTGCGCCACAGTCCACTACCAGTCCTTGAGCTGTTCAGCACTGGGCCATTGAAGTGGCGGGTGAGCACACACGAACATGTGCACATTCCCACTTGCATGAGCAATGGACAAGTGTATGCATTCACACGCTCCATTTGTGCAAGTGGCAGGAAAGCCTGCCCACTGCTCACACAAATGGAGCTGTATGTGCATGTGCCAGCTTGCCTGCTGCTCACACAGAACTATCTCCTCCCCCCTCTGCCACTGGGTTGCAAAGTTGGAAAGCTCTGGGCTAAGGCATTACGTTAGAAACTGGGAGACTGTGAGTTCTAGTCCTACCTTAGGCCCAAAGCCATCTAACTGGTTTTGGGCCAGTCACTGTCTCATATCTAAGAAGGAGAAATGGTAAACCTATTTTTCAAAAATACTAACAAAAAACTACAGGGATTTGCCCAGGTAGATTTCTGGAATGAATGCATATATACAGATATAAAAAGAGAGTGAACAGCTATATAGAATTCCTTCTATATAGGCTTCTATACATTTGTGCAATAATCTGTTTTCTATAGCAGGAAACTTAGTAATATCTTTGTTTTTGTTTTTGAGGTGGAGAGGCTTTTGAGTCAGTATTGACTCCTGATGACTGCCTAGCCTAGTTCCTGGGTTTCTTGACAGCATTTTTCAGAAGTGGTTTCCCATTGCCTTCTTCTTAGAGCTGTAAGTGAGTGACTGCCCCAAGATCAACCAGGTTCAGAATACCTCTGCTTAAAAAGAAAAGGACATGAATATTTTAGGTACGGAGCTGCAGAGCCTTCCTTCCTTCCTTCCTTCCTTCCTTCCTTCCTTCCTTCCTTCCTTCCTTCCTTCCTTCCTTCCTTCCTTTCTTT
>JANHFM010007725.1:18637-35759 GCA_032468115.1 Grayia smithii | reverse complement strand
AAAAACATTTTATAAAAATTTTCCCTTAAATTTTGGGCTTGCGTAAATTTGACATTCGTAACCCATATTTTTTCCCATGTATCCAACATTATTGGTTTATCAAAGTTCTGTGCCCATTTTATCATACAATCTTTAACCAACTCTGTTTCTGAATCCAGTTCAAGTATTACATTATGTATCCTCTTTATATGATATTGTCCCTGGTCCTTACCTTACTTTTTTGATAACACAGTTTTGAGTGGACTTGCTGATATTAGAAGACAGAACATTCAAAAGCATCTTGATAGGAAAATAGAAAAATGGCTGAAAACAATAAGCTGAGATTTCAGAGAGGCCAAACCTTACTTAAAAAGTTGCAAATGGATTTTGTTACACATGCAAAAAACAGATGTTGTGGAATGAGAGACTGAAAATCATGATTTACCATGTTGCCTCAGTCTCTGATATAGTGGAATTTGCAGAGCAAAAGAATGTCTATTACTAGCCATATATCACTAAAATTCTTGTTGTCATGGCCTTTAATTAGGCAAAATGGTGCATTATAAGGCAAAATTTTTTGAACCAAGATACCTCAAATGGGCTAAAATCTGAGTCCAAAGTCTGGCACTTGTGATTCCCAGGAGAGTGAAATTTGGAAAAGTTGTGGCTGCTTCAGTACTATTGGTTGCTGTTCTGGTCATGCATCTTCATTTTCAATATTCTGTGACAGTTTCCCAGCCAGTCTTGTAATCCCTTGCTCCCTCCCCCAGCAACAGCCAGCTGGGAAGGGAAGGGAAAGATAGGAATACAGAAAGGGAATTTTCAGTGCTCCCATTCAGATTCCCACAAAGAAAATTAATGGGGAAACTGGCAGGAAATCAGAAGTTACTCCTGCTCCCACTGCTTTGCCTGCCCCCTCCCCCCCCCAGTAATTTTATTGCTGTTTAAATAGAAACAATACAATACAAAACAAAACAAACCCTGAAACAATAATCCAACAGGGTATGGATGGTCTAGTTCAGTTAAAAAGGAGTTTAATTCAAGGCTAGTCTGTTCCCTAGAGGAATAGGAAAAGATTAGTTAAGATCTGCATTATTTCTTTTTCTGAGTCTGCTACTTAAGGTTTTATTATCTTTAGTATTTATGTTCTGTGTACATATTCAGTAAATTACATGATTTCCTGCAGCTGGAACTGCTTTACAACAATGTTGCCTCTAAACATCAGACTGTGTTCTGTCAAAATTTTATATTTTCCTTTATATTTTTTTCCATTGGAGATTCTTTTAAGATTTTTTTCCCCTGCAATTTTATTTGCTCTACATTTTTCTCTAGTTCACCATCAAATGTTTGGCTATTTAAGGTTAAAAAGGAATTGTTACTGTTTCTTTTTTCCTGTTTTTTTTAAAATAAAGTCAGCATTGTCCACTTCTTGTGTGATTGATCTATTCCCCCAAATGAGGGAAGCAATTTCCCCTAATTACATGCCTTGTCAAGGTCACAAGGTAGCACTACAGACTTTTATTTCATTTTTATCAGTTGTGTGTGTGTGTGTGTGTGTGTGTGTGTGTGTGTGTGTGTTGTTTACTTTCCAGTAAGGCACAGAATTTCCGGAATTACTATCCCAGATGCTGAGATTGTAGGGAGGACATGAACTGAGGTATGCTCTTGGATGAAAGGTATGATAGCAATAATTTCCAAACAGCTAAACCAAAATAACTCTACCAAATCAACCAATCTGTGTAGTGGTCAAAGCATCAGGGTACAAATTACAAGTTGGTGAGTTTTGCCTTTGGCATAAGGCCATCTGGGTGACTTTGGCCCAGTCATTCTCTGTTAGCCCTAGGAAAGAGACAATGGCAACCCGTTGTTGAAATCTTATCAGGATAACTTCAGGGACTAGTCTTGGCAGTTGCCAGAAGCCCCATCCAAAGAAACCCACACCAAAACAAAAAGTTGGAACTAGGATAAATAGGGGCTTCTGGGAAAAGAGCTTTTAGACTTCCACCCTCTTATCTCTACAGGTTCAGGGCCAGTCATTATCTCTCAGCCCGACTGACCTCACAGGGTTGTTGTTGTGGGATACATAGGAGGAAGGTGTATAGATATGTTGCCGCCTTGAGAGACTTGTAAACATAATAAAGACAGGCTATAAATAAACATATAAATAAAATAAATACAATATACAATTAGCAATGGAGCTATTTTTCTCCTTGGAGTTCCGTCATTGAGAGCATTAGGATTAGGATTAGAATCCTATTTGCCTTCTCTAAAATTATCTGAATGCATTCAAAAGCAAGATGAAGGCGTTAAATTTCTTTGTATAACTTTTGAGTCACTTATCAACTTACATTTCAAGAAAATATGTCTTCACTTATTCCTATTAGCTAGGCTCCATTAGTTACATTCATTTTTCAAAAATCTTATTTCTTTTATTCTTATCCTGACTTTATTTTATACAACTCGAGGTAGGGTACGTAATATTATCACTTCTAATTTTACTTTTCGTAAGTTCCTTGGGGGCAGAGGTGGTATTCAGCCGGTTTGGACTGGTTCGCCTGAACTGGTAACAAAAATCGCAAGTGGGCCTGCCCCAGCTCTATGCCATCCTATTTAGGCATATTTTTGAGGTTGGGTGCATTTGTGAAAGGCACGTGCAAAGCACATGCGCCAAAGGCCGGGCACATGTGTGGCACATGAGCGAACAGGGCGCATGCCAGAGGTGGTATTCAGTAGGTTCTGACCAGTTCTGGAGAACCAGTAGTGGAAATTTTGAGTAGTTCGGAGAACTGGTAAATACCACCTCTGACTGGTCCTGCCCCCATCTAGTCTCTGCCTCCCGAATTCCAGCTGAATGGGAGGAAATGGGAATTTTGCAGTAACCTTCCCCTGGAGTGGGGTGGGAATGAAGATTTTACAATATCCTTCCCCTGCCACGCCCACCAAGCCACACCCACCAAGCCAAGCCAAACTATGCCATGCCATGCCACACCCACCAAGCCACGGCCACAGAACCGGTAGTAAAAAAAATTGAAACCTACCACTGATGCACACCTTTTATATGTATGTGTTCCTTGAGCATATCTTTGTGTCCATCACTATATATATACTGAAGTTATAAAGTGACCATCATTTGATGGAAAGCATGGAAAGTCAAATGGTTATTGATACATATTGATTAAGAAGAAAGTATGAAACAACCAGAAAAGAAAGAGCGAATATAGTATAGGAAGAAGATCCTAGCAAGAACTGAGGTAGATTAAACCTCACTGTCAGGCCAAAGTATGCTTAGCCATTCCACATATGATGGCTGTCTCTTATTAGCGTTGTCAGTTTAATGAGCACTAAAATTTACCGTTGCATTTTTCTTTTAAAGCATGTAAAGAATGGGTGGATGTTAGAGCTGTGTCTTTTGTTGTAGAGTAATAGAAACCTCAACTGTGAAGCTGGAGTGTGGTGGGGGAAGGTTCATTCCTTACTGAAAGGAGAGAAGGGAAACACAGATGTCACAGCTGGAAATGGAGATTTATCTTGGCAGGCAGAGAAGGAAAATATATATATTTCCAAAAAAGAAAAGGGAAAACTTATAAGAATTCCCTCCCGATTTGGCACAGTTGGCCAGTATGAGGAGAACCTCTGACTTGCAGAGAGGCTAAATCTTCTGGATGTGGGCTTTCATCCAGCCATACTGTTTTTTGTTGCTCTCTTTTTATTTTAATATATCAGAACTGAAGGCAGTGAGGAAAGCTGTATCTAAAAAATGCAGAGGCACAACTAGAAGAAGAGAGAATTGTTGCCTCTGACAGGAAACTGATGCTCAAGAATAGCAATAGCATTTAGACTTATATACTGCTTCATAGTACTTTACATCCCTCTCTAAGTGGTTTTCAGAGTCAGCATATTGCCCCCAACAATCTGGGCCCTCATTTTACTGACTTTGGAAGGATGGAAGGCTGAATATTTATGATATTTCAGCCAGACTTTTGAGATAAATTTCTCCCTCTCTCTCTCTCTCCCCCTCCCTCCATCCCTCCCCACATGTGTGTGTTGTGAGGGTGCAATAATGAGAACATGTGGTGGAAATATGTTAGGAGGCCTCTTTCGATCTTGCATCCATCCCTGAAGGAAAACGGGTGCCACAGCCAATGGCTTGGCAGTCTTTCATGCTCGCTCCTGGAATGAGATGGCTTAAGCAGGAGCAGATTTTCCTAGGGAGTTTAAAGGTAGCTTAGGTTTAGAGAAGATGGTTCCCACCCATCTTATCAAGGAGTACACCTCATATCTCCCAATGCATGGGAGACAGCTGACTGGAAGGAACAGTCTGAAATTTTGACTTGGAAAAGGGACAATCCATAGTCCCACAATGGGGCTGGTGAACTTTGGCTGTCCCCACCATGACTGCTTCTCAGTAATGCTGCTTTAGGAACACATATGGGGGCTTTTCTTGGCTGTGAAGGAGGAGTGAGGAAGAGATTGAGAAAGATAAACAAAACACTGGTGAAAGTGAGGAGATATAGAAGATGTGGAATCTATGTTTCTAATTTTCCCACCCATCCTTTAAAATCAGCAGCCTTCTCCATAAATAGAGGGTGATCCATTCGCAACATATATTGTCTCATAGTAGTTGATACTTTACCAGCAGGTAAAGTTCTTGCTGTCAGGGTTCCAAGTAACACCCCCAACAAAAGAAGACTCCGAGGCTGGAAGTTCCTCAAAGTTCCATTTTATTAGAAATGGCATATTAGCACATCTGGGAAAACCCAAATCCGAAAGCTTCCAGGTTTTCCCCACCCAAAACAAAATCCAAGTCCCTGCCCCAGCACCCACATGTCCATCACATGGTCCAATAAATGCACTGTCCCAACTGGAGATGCCTCCTAGTCACACCACTCCAGGTACAAGGCAGGATGTCCTTGACTCTCAGAAAAGAATGTTATTATGGCTAGATATCTCCCCAACTCCATACAATCCCCCCTCCCAGTTTCCTACAGCACTAAATGTGGCAGCCCTGAAGATCCAAAGTAAAAGATGGCTTCCAGGACTGACAGGCCACACCCCCCTCAACTGATGATTGTATCCTGCATAGGGGTTTAACACAATATTCCCTAACCACCTCTTTCCCACCCCCCAGGGGGACCCTTTGGCTTGTCAGGGTATTTATCATGGAATTGCTTCACTAATCTGTCTGCTTTTACATCCCAGCTTTTAACCCAAGTAGCTTCAGACAAAGGGTATCCTTTCCAATGAACTAAATACTGCAATCGACCTCTGTACAATCTAGAGTCTAAAATTCCTTTAATTTCATAATGGGTTTCCCCTTGCACCAGTGGTGAAATTCAAAAAATTTCCCTACCAGTTCTGTAGGCATGGATTGGTGGGCATTTGAGTGGCTGGGCATGGCCAACTCAATGTCACTCCCACCCAGTCACATGATCCCCCCAGCCAAACCTCCCCAGGTTTTGTGGCTCCCGGTGTTTTCTGTGGGAAATGGGTCATGTGACTGGGTGGGCATGGCCAACTTGATTGGTGCCACCCTTAGGAAATTTCTCCTTAGTCCAAATCACAATAAAATAGCACAATCAAATAGCATTGTTCCAATATTTAGAATAGAATAGAATAGAATAGAATAGAATAGAATAGAATAGAATAGAATAGAATAACAGAGTTAGAAAGGATCTTGGAGTCTTCTACTCCAACCCCCTGCTTAGGCATGAAACCCTACACCACTTCAGACAAATGATTATCCAATCTCTTCTTTAAAACTTCTAGTGTTGGAGCATTTACAACTTCTGCAGGCAAGTTGTTCCACTGATTAATTGTTCCATCAGGAAATTTGAGGGGCTCCTACAAAAATGATGAAGTCAATCTATTTTCCAAAGCACCAAAAGGCACAATGGATGGAAATTAACCAAAGAGAGAAGCAACCTAGGACTAAGGAGAAATTTCCTAAGGTTGAGACCAATCAACCAATGGAATAGCTTGCCTTCACTAGAGGCTTTCAAAAAGAGTGAGGGAAGTACACCCCAAAAGGACAGTGCCAGCAACCATTAAAGCAATGCAGAAAACTTAAAACAGCCATTCCCCCTTTTTAAAAAAAGTCAGCCTCAAAGCAAATGCATCAGCTGAGAGGGAAACTAAGAACAGCTGCTCAGGCTAATTGAAAGCCTGGGGATGCTGCCAAAAGCCATTAACCCTTCCAACTCTATTATTCTGTGTTCTCTATGCTCTAAATTGGGTGCTTTACAGCAGAAGCAATGCACCACATGGACCATACATGCATTAAATTCAGGTCCTGTATGATCAAGCTGCATCATTGTCCCCTCCTGTATCTTTTCCCCCAGGAAGAAACAAGAAGTAGCCAACATTGCAGCAGCTATAAAAGGTCTTGGGAAACTCCAGAGAGTATCAACTGATCACAGAAGTGTTACTTAATATTCTTTATAATGAAAATGTTTGTAATCTTGTTCTTCTTCCTGAACGGAAGAGATTAATCCCATCCCTAGATCCCTGCCCTAATCCTGTCAGTTTCTGTTGTTTATTGACTTGATTCAGTGTATATCGGCTGCATTCCAGCTGCAACTGTTAAGTGGAGCTATTAACTGAAGGGAGAGAGAGAAAAAAACCCCTCTCTTGCACTTTATTTTTAACTGGTTCTTCAAACTGCTTAAGCAATTTACTAATGGTTTGAGTGAACCGGTGAGAACTGGCTGAATTTCACCTGTGTCTTGCACCACTATAGGTTTGGGTGCTGGTCGGGTCTGTGGTCTCAATCTCAACCCAACCGCTGGCTTTAGCAGACTGTAATGAAAGACAGGATGCACTTTCCCTAGAATGCATGGGAGGTTAAGCTGAACTGTCACTGGGTTAATTACTTTCATTATTGGGAAAGGACCTAAAAACGTAGGTCCCAGCTCTTTACTGGACAACTTCACTTTTATGTATTTGGTTGATAGATAAGCCCGATCTCCCATGTGGAAGGGGGGGGGTTGAAGAGATTGGTGTTTGTCAGCTTGCTTTTTATATACCTCAGTGGCTTCTGCTAGTGCTTTTTTGGTGTTTCCCACCCCTTCTTCAGTGATTCCATCCATTCAGTCAGAGTCATGGAGGAAGGTGATTTTCTGAACAGCTCGTGTATGCGGACAAAGCTGGTGACCTGGAAGGGGCTCAGTCTGGTGCTGCTATGAACGGCATTGTTGTAAGACACTTCTGTAAACGGCAACAGGTCCACCCAATTCTCTTGTTGGTAATCCACATAACATCTTATATATTGTTCCACCATTGTATTTGCTCATTCTGCAGCCCTATTCGTACTTGGATGGAAAGGCGAGCTAAGTCCTTGTGTGGACCCTACTGATTTCAGGAACTCGCTCCAGAATTTAGCAGTGAATTGGACCTCTCAATCGGCAATTATCCTGTGGGGTACTCTGTTTAGGTGGTAGATCTGTTTAATAAACATCTTTGCCAGCTTCTTCGCTGAGGGAAATGCCGAGCAAGTGGTAAAGGGGGCTTGCTTGGAAAATAAGTCAATCACTGTCCAAATCACTGTATTTTTCCCACTTTCTAGGAGTTCGACTATAAAGTCCATTGCGATTTCCTCCCAAGGTCAGCTGGGGTTGGCTACTTGCTGAAGGAGCCCAGGAGATTTCCCTGGTCTCAGGGGAAGTGGCACAGCTTTTTACGTAGTCTTCCACGTATGCTTTCATCTTTGGCCACCAAAATTGTCTCCTAGCCAGGTGCAGAGTTTTCAGGAACCCAAAATGGCTGGCTAGTTGTGAATCGTGGCTGCACTGTAGTACTTCCAGCCTCAAGCTGGCGGGGATATACAGTTTGGACCCCTTCCAGGCCAATCCATCTCTCATGGTCAAGACATCTTTAATATCAGTGAGCCATGGGTCTGCTGGGAGAGCTGCTTTCAGTGCTGCTGTCAGTTTGTCCCATCTGGGGTTGGATTGCCGTTTGGCTTGGCCTCTGGTGGTGACTTGTGCAGCTTGTTGTGAGTGGGGAATGATGGCATGGACAACTTCTTCCCTACGACTATTGAATTGTGGTTTTCTTGACAAGACGTCAGCCAGCAGATTTTTCCACCCTGGAATGTATTTTAGTTCGAAGTTAAACCTCCTGAGCTATTGTGCCCAACAGATTTGTTTGGGAAAAAGTTTTCTAGGCGTTTTCAAGGCATCGAGGTTTTTGTGATCAGTCCAAACCTTGAAAGGCACTTTGCCCCCTTCAAGAAAATGTCTCCAGGAGAGGAGGGCCCAGCGAACTGTGTAGGCTTCCTTCTCCCAAACTGCCTACCTCCTGTCAGTGTTGCTATGTCACTAGTGTATGCTTGGATGATTAATTGTCTCTATGGGTCTGGGTGTTGAAGGATCGGTTCCTCAGCAAAGAGCCATTTTATTTCTCAAAGGCTTTTTGGCAGTCCATTGTCCAGGTGAGCAGTTGACTAGATTGTGGTTTTGTAGGAGGAGGCCCTGTTTTTAATAGTTCTGTTAGGGGCAAGGTGACTTCTGCGAATGCTGGTATGAATTGCCTGTAAAAGATTGCAAAACCCAGGAAGCTTTGAAGTTGTTTGCAGGTGTGTGGGGGCTGCCAGTCTAGCACTGCTTTCACTTTCCCTGGGTCTATTTCCACCTCTCTGCTTGATATTCGGTAGCACATGTAATCTAGGGTTTTTTTATGGAATTCACATTTTGATAGCTTTGCGTAGAGCTTTGCCACTAGGAGTTTTTTCAGCACTTGCTGCACCAGCTTTACATGCTACTTGGAAGTCTCACTGAATATAAGAATGTCATCTAGGTAAACTAGATGACATTCTCCTTTGTATAGGTAGCTCCTCATTTATCAGCTATATGAAAACTGCTGGGGCTCCTTCCAGACCAAATGGTGTGACTTTGAATTGGAAGCTGCCAAGTGGACAGTTAAAGTTGGTCTTCCATTCGTCTCCTTCTTTAATCTGTATGCAATAATAGGCTTCTCTCAAGTCCAGTTTGGTGAACACCTTGCCCTTGGCTAAGTTACTTAGCATGTCCTTCATGAGGGGGAGGGGGTAGGTGTTCTCCACACACATAGCATTAATTCTATGAAAATCCACACAAATCCTCATCCCCCCTCCCATCTTTTTTTCCTTGAATAGTACTGAGGCTGCTACTCTGGATTTTGCAGGCTGGATAAAACCCCACACTAAGTTGGCATCAATGTATTTCCTTAATTCCTCCATTTTTTTTGGAGTCATGGAGTACAACTTTGGTTTAGGCAGCTTTGCTCCCGGTACAAATTCGATCACGCAGTCTGTTGGGCAGTGAGGGGGGAGGAAGTTACAATCTTCCTCACTGAAGACACCCAACAGGACTTGGTACTCCCTTGACACCTGTGGGCTGCTGGGTAGCCCATCTGCGGTGGGGGCTGCAGTTTTGGGCTTCCTAAGGTTGTTGGGATTTGTGGCCTTTTGGCAACAGTCTGGCTTGATAGGTGATAGCTGTCTGATGCTTATTCTTAGTTTTCGGTAGCCATCTTCCCATGGCTTCTACTCGGTGGGCCGTGTCTTCGAACTGACCTCGGAGCAGTTGGACGAACTCATCTGCATGAAGCCTGAAGCAAAAGATCTTTTTACTTGGGACAATTCACATGTTTATGCTAACTCAGTCAGTTTCCCAGGGTGAACTGGAACGTGCTTGCATGCTGAAATGCTCTTTTAAAAATTCAGGATAGTTTGCCTCACCCAAAAATGCATATAAAATGGAAGCATAAAGTAAAAGCATGCATAAAAAGCATTATATTGGAAGAATTGCTGGCAAAAAGTGTGCATCTAAAGAAAAATAATAATATCAGCCCCTACATATTAGGAGAAACTAGCACAAAAATGCATATGGATTCAAACATTAAAAAAAAACAAATGTTATCAATTGAAACAAAAACGTGATAAAACACATTTAAATGAGGGATGCTGGAAGTTGTAGCTTGGCCACATCTGAGGCCAGAATTCGTAATTCCTGGTTTGAATTTAGGAAATTTGCCTGAGCAGTAATGAAGCAGAACTACTAGATATCACGTTTATACAGTAAATTAGTGTAATATCTTTGCATAAAATATATTTTAAAACCACAGAGAAGTATCCTCTAAAACCACCTGCAAAGTATCCTCTTTCCAAATGTTTTTAGGCTACCAGCTCAATAAACATATTTTCTTTTCCACTAGCTCATCCTTTTCCAACCTGAATCCTTGCAAAATTTTGGGCTGCAACTCCTCTCCCCTTCCATCTTACCATCTTTGGGAGTTGGAAAAATGTAGGTTGCAGTCTGATATATTTGGAAAGTAATATAAGGAATAATAAAGAGGAGAGTGCTATTGAAGCTACTAAATGCCAGACTGCTTTAGATTCACACTTTTGCTGATTATTTTGGGTCATTGACAGGTCATGATGGTTTTGTATGGAAATATGAACTCCACTCATTGGAGATAACAAGCTTGAAAAAAAGACAAGCTGAGGACTTCTGATCTCACTAGGGGGGTCCCTAATAGCGTTCAACTCTTTTCAACCTTGATTCACCCCCTCCATATATAAACTGTGATTCAGCCCTGCATTTGTTGCCTTGTCTGAAATTAAATGGAATGTTCAAATTTGAAGTGTGCAAGGAGCGTTTTTTTTTCTTCAAGAAGAAAAAGTCTACTCCTTATACCATCTTTAGCAATTACCATAATTATGCCTTATCTCAGAACATAAACTACAATAAGTGCGCAAACTACTTGTTGGAGTGGGACTCAGGAAGAAACTATTCCAATATGTGGTTTTTAGTACTAATCTGGTAAATGAGGACTTGGTCACAGATAAAAAGAAAAGGCATAGTTGAGGAAGGTGACGCATCATGAGACATAACAACATAGACTCTTTGAATCATATGGAGTCTTGGATAGTCACAAGCTTTAGCATTATTTTCATGCAGGAAATCTAAACGAAGAATATTCCAACATATAGTTGTCCAGCCTCCATTCTCAAGATCTCTCCTGAGGGCATTTCATATCTGTTAGGTTCTTGGTTTCACTCTGCTTCCTGTCAAGGATTTCCTCTTAATATTCAGTTAAATTTATTCTTCTGTAACTTAAGTCTGTTTGACCCTCTTGTCTTAAGACAAGAGATAACAAATGTTGTCTTCTTCTATAAGCACTTATTCAGGATGTTACAGATTTAATGTTATTACCTTCCAGCATTAATTAGTGTATCATCACTACTCCCCATATTTGTCTTATGTATATACTGTAGGTTTGTCCTGCCATGAAAAAGTGGTTTCAGGAGGGATCATATTTAATTATGGAAATTAATTTTGAATGGCTCAGCAAGTGTTAGTTCTAGCAACAAATTGGGAACTATTTAGGCTGTACTTCAGTAAGCTATTAATTTGGGGCCAATATTGTTTTGGCTTAAAGACAAAAGGTGTGGATTTTACCATATAGCATTCTTTCATAGAATGTAGTACCATTCACATGAAATAGTGAATATGCCAGTGTTGGAACTTTTCCCTCACTGAAATACTAGAAAGAGGAATAGTGTATATGAAAATATGAGACGACATCTTTCTGGCATCTGAATCTTGTATCTGTAATAGTACAGTCCAGACATAGGGTTACCTCCTTGTTGTTGTGAAATCATATCCGACCCATCGCAACTCCATGAACAATGTTACTCCAGGCTTTCCCGTCCTCTACCATCTCCTGGACTCCATTTAAGCTTACACCAACTGCTTCAGTGACCTCCTTAGTCCTCTATCAATTATAGTGTATAACTTTAATACAACATCAAATGTTACTCTAAAGTGAATCAAACAGGCAAAACAAAGAAAATGATAAAAAAAACTAAGGTATAAAACCAATGCATAGCTTTAGGTTTCATGGTTCCATGTAACAGCAATCAAAAATACTAACAAACCCTTCTTTTTATATTTTATTCCACATTTTAGGGTAGGTCTCCCCAGGGTAGCATCTTCCATATGATTGGACCACAGCTCTTATCATTCCAGCCAGTCCTATATCAACCATGTAGGCTAGAGATAACAGAAGGCAGTAGCATGAAAGGTTGATGGACGTTGTAGAGATTCTCTACCTATCTTTCCAGATTTAGCCATGTACAATACACCGTAGATTGCTAAATATAAGAAATATTATTTTCCCACAGTTTTCCTCATTAAATATAGACAAAGAACACATACAGCAGCCTTTCCCAGGGTGATGCTTTAGTATTGTTGTGGACTTCATTTCCTATCATTCTCAGTCAACATATTATATTGGAACTGCCACTAGACCTTTTCCCAGTTCACAAGAATACCTTTCTCAAGAAAGCTATCTAGATTATCTGGTCAAATCCTTTAATTCATCACTGAATTATCTTTAAATCTCCAAATCAGGTTTTTGAGTTCCTGATGCAGCTAAATAGAAAGATGCTGAAATGTAAATAAAATATTTTAAAGATTGTTAGCAAATCTAGATGTCCTCAATTTTGTTTTCTTTTTAGATTTTCATTTGATCTCTTCTCCAGCTTTCATGACATCACATTTAGTAAACCAGTGATTAACTAGGAGAGATTCATTTTTAAAAATGCCTCAGGTTCAATCCATTGTCTTGTATCAGATGTATATCCTCTAAAACACAGATAAAAATGTGAGCAACTGTGTTAGTAGAAATGGTGAGTTCATCATACAGATTTGGGTATTTGATGTTCAGAAGTACAAATTGAACATGACTGAATGTTGATATTAGATGTTGCCTTCTTTGTAAGCATCCTAGAGATAATTTCTTTGAGCAACCTAAAGGTTCTATATCAGGCATCTCCAAACTTGGCAGAATTCCAGAATTCTGGGATTTGAAGTCCACAAGTCTTAAAGTTGCCAAGGTTGGAGACCCCTGTTCTATATAGTTTCATTTGAGATTTATAGCTATTCATTTGAGATTCATTTGAGATTTATAGCTATTCAGGCTGTTTGAATAATTGTGTGTTTTCTCATGTGCATTTTGAAAGATTTCACCATGCCAACAACTCAGATGCAGTTGAAAGCACCAATAATTCAATGTTGAGGTTTCTATCATAGTCCCATTGACTGAGTACATATTAAATTAGAGCCTTCTTTTAACTCCACTCCCTTTATCCTTTTAAGAACAAAGCTGGGGTCTGATGTCTGGTAAATGGCATTGATACCGGTCCCATTCACCAGTACTATTGCATCCTTATTGCCTAGCATTTATTTACACAATGATATTGTCTTTGAATAAAACAAACAGATCTTTGTGTTGGAACAGGAACTTACGCTTGGCTGTATCCGGGGTGTTCAGGTCATCTCCTCCCTCTGTCGTTTTCTTGGCAAGACTGAGAAGGGATTTTGGCACCCTGGGATAAAGCAAAGAACCAGTGTTGCCAAAGGAAAGTAAGATCAGAGCAGCAGAAGGACACTTTTTTTTTTTTCCTGTTGGCATTTTATATAAACCACCACTTTAAATATTTATTCATACCCATGTTTTCCTTGAGGATGCTACCTTTAAAAAGGCAGGCAATATAATTGTAATACAGGAAAAATATTTTTTTAAACAATCATATTAGGTTTGAATAGAATTTAGGCCTAATATTATTGAACCTCATTAGTATTCCTTCTTCTGAGCCAGTAACTGGCTGTTAGTTGCAATGGATTTTGTTTTGGTTTTAGCTTAATTCAGCCATTGGATTTCCAAGACACATTTTATCTTCTAGTACAGGGGTCATCTTTTGATAAAATTTGATGGTTAAAAATAGGATTGCCAACATGATTGCTAACATCCGATGACGGATATGGCACAACAAGAAGTACAGGGATGTCAAACTCACATCGTCATGGCAGGGTCACGTGACGTATCATGACTTTTTTCCCCCTTCGCTAAAATGGGGATGGGTATGGCCAGGGTGTGACACATCCAGCCCGCAGGCCACGAGTTTGACAGCCCTGCTCTAATATAATGCATGTATCCAGCCATTATAACTCATTGAGGAAATCTTAGCTTCAGACAATATGTGAATCTAACTACGTATATACTGTTCTTATGTAAATATTTAATAAATTAGTCAGATTTACATCCTGCCTTTTCTCCAGGATCCCAAGGCACTGTACACAGCACTCCTTCCTCCACTCCTTCTCAAAATAGCCTTGTGGGACAGATTGGGTTGAGAGAGGATGACTGGCTTGAAGTCAGCTAGTTAACCAGCTGCCAAAGCTCCAGAATGAGTAAATTAAAACAATTAGGCTTAATCTCAGGGGGGCTGAAGCTGAAGTTACTCACTTCTTACATTTTGCACAGAAAAGCTTTCTTGTAACCTGTCAGGAAATTTGGAAAAAGGAGCATTATTTTTTTAAACTTTTATATACATTATAGCCCGGTGTTACTAGTTTTTTATGGCCATGATTTTTTAAAAATCAGCTTAATAAAAAGATTGCATTCTGTATTGCAGCATGAAGAATAGTTAGCGTTCTTTGGCCTTCCATCTGTCACTTATGAACATTTTATGTCATCATCTAAAGCATTTCTTTTTCTAACACCAACTTTCCCTTTCTAAACACCAACTCAAAATAATTACGTTGTTTTTTTTTGCACAGTAAATCTGAAATAAATATGCAGTTGTTGAATGACATCTAGAGCATCTGGGGTTTCTTGCTATTTCAGCATACAGCTTGCAAGATTTCGTCACTAGTGAATTCCAAGGTTATCCACTGCTATAAAAAATAATGACTTCATTCAGACAATCAGATTACCAATTTAAATCATTTTCTGGGTTAGCCCAATACTTTGACCTGTAAATGGAATGGACAGGCTTGTTTTGCATCTCATCCTAAGCTGTGAAAAAAGCTAGGCATGCTGTGTGAACATCTATTTACGTGACTTGGGTATGTGAGGTGTAAGAATACAGTTAGTTTTTGGCATATAACACAAACTTCTACAGACATTGGACGTGATCTGTGATATGAAGTGTGAAGAACTATTGCTTTGTCAGATTGACAGAGTTGGAAGGGACCTTGTAGGTTATCTAGTCCAACCCCCCACCCAAGCAGGAGACCCTACATCATTTCTGACAAATGGCAGTCCCATCTCTTCTTGAAAGCCTCCAGTGATGAAGCTCCCACAACTTCCAAGGGCAAGCTGTTCCATTGGTTGATTGTTCTCACTGTCAGAAAATGTCTCCTTATTTCTAGGTTGAATCTCTCCTTGATCAATTTCAATCCATTATTCCTTGTCTTGCCTTTGGGTGTCTTTGAAAATAACTTGACCCCTTCCTCTCTGTGCAGCCCCTCAAATATTGGAACACTGCTATCATGTCTCCCTTGGTTCTTCTCGTCACTAGACTAACCATGCCCAGTTCCTGTAACCATTCTTCATATGTTTTGGTCTCCGGCCCCCTAATCATCCTGGTTGCTCTTCTCTGCACTTTTTTCTAGAGTCTCAACATCTCTTTTATAGTATGGTGACCAAAATTAAATGCAATATTCTAGGTGTGGGCTTACTAAGGCTTTATAGAATGGTATTAGTACCTCACTTGATCTTGATTGTATCCCTTTGTTAATGCGATTTAGGATTGCATTGGCTTTTTTGAGTACCATCACACACTGCTGGCTTGGTTAGTGTAAACCAATGGTTCCTAACCTGTGGTCTGCGGACCCCATGGGGAGCATGATGTCATCACAGCGGGTCTGCGATAGCTTGAAGAAATGTTATGATTCAAATCTTGAGTTAAGTCATGGGGGTCCATGGCCACAGAAGGTATTTATAGGGGGTCTGTGATGAAGAAAAGGTTGAAAACTACTGGTGTAGACAATATTGGGTTAAATGGACCTAGACCTTTCCCAATCTTAGATTTGATGCTGCAGATGATAAAAAAACTAGAGTAATGCAGTGCCAATGGGGGTGGGGGTAATCCTTTTCTCCCATTGTTATTTGATATGTGAAAATTGCCCCTGAAGCCTTTCACTGTCATCCAAAGGGAATGTTGTGTGTGTATTTATGTTTTATTTAAGAAAACAGCATGGAGAAAACATTTAATCTTTTGTCTTCCGACAGTGTATCATAAATTTGAACAGCCTCCCTCATTTGGCTGCTTAAACTTAGAAAACCTTGTTCCTGGATACCCCAAAGCCATGTTTATGATGTTTGCAGGGAAGAGCTCCTAACAACATCATTTAAAAGGCATCCTAAAATGAAAGGATCCCAACTCTTTTCTTCTTATGTTTTGTATGTGTGCAAGAGTATGTATGTAAAAGAAAGAGAATGGAAAAACAAAGATGGAGTTAGAGATGAAAGCCAGTGTTACCTGGAGTTCCTTCCTCCCCACCCTAGCTAAGGAATGACATCCAAATCACAAGGACATCTTTTAGAAGTATAACTAGCATTTCATAGGAATGTTGATGAAAGTGGAGCTTCAGTGAATATGGAGGAGAAGAGAAAGCATCAAAATGCAAGAAAGTTTTGGTTTTCCGGACCTCAAAGTGAAAGGGAATTCTTTACAGTAATCTCATTGAAAAATATGAGAACCAGTTTAGTCTAGTGCAGGGGTGTCCAACTCAAGGCCCGTGGGCCAGATCCGCCCCACGGGGTGCTTAGATTTGGCTCGCGGGGCTACCCTGGAAACAGCAAAGGATTGGTCCACGGTGCCTCTGCCAGCAAAAACAGGCTCCCAGTCTCTGTTTTCAGCTGGGATGGCCTCCTGCAACCCTCTGCCAGAGAAAATGCAGTTCAGGTGGGACGCATGCTGATATGTCCCTATATGGTCATGCCCTTATTTGGTATAATTGCTAGCGCCGCCGCTTGATTCGCTTGTCAAGCGGCGGGAAATTGAAAGAGCTGTCATTGGCTGGCAGGCTGCCGGAGCTCAATATAAATGGAGCTCCGGCCGCTTGCCTGTTGTTCGATTGCTGAAGTTCACTCATAAAGTGCTGAACGGACTGTGTTGTTCGCATCTTCCTTTTACTTGCACCTGAGCTAACTCATGCGGCCTTCCCGAGCTCCATTTTTGCTGGCAGAGTGTTGCAGGAGGCCATCCCAGCTGAAAACAGAGACTGGGAGCCTGTTTTTGCTGGCAGAGCACTCAGGCCTCCACAGGTGTCCCTGACATGAGTGACATCAAGCTGGCCATGCCCACCCTGGC
>JANHFM010007721.1:4666-25675 GCA_032468115.1 Grayia smithii | reverse complement strand
GGTATGATGTCACTGAACTGGTTCTCCGTAGCCGGGAACTGGGCCCACCCGCATGCCCGTACTTACGTTTCTCCTTTATTTCTTCTTTAGTTTAGCCCAGCTGAGGCACAGCAATCCACTAAAAAGCACCGATCAGCTGCGCTAAACTGCTCTGCGCATGTGCAGAGTGCTTGTTTCGAGCTCTGTGCCAGGAAAGTAGTTAGTGCCCCAGCGAAGCAAGCATGTGCACGCCGATTACGCGCAAAGTGCATGCATGAAAAGAACCGGTAGTAAAGGTAAGTAGAACCCACCCCTGGCTTTAATCATCTTAGTTGCTCTTCTCTGCACTTTTTCCAAAGTCTCAACATCTTTTTCGTAATGTGGCCAAACTTGTCTTTTTTAAAAACAACAACAACAACATAAAAATGGTAAAACTGGGTCCAGTTCCTCTCCAAAGGTCATCTGGCTAGAGAGAAGTTCCCCGAACATGGGCTCTAACATGAGTCTGAATATTTGGAAGTCAAAACTTATGGTCCCAGTGACTGCCTCAGCCATGCCCACCCAGGTTTTGTGGCTCCTGATGTTTTCTTTTCTGTGGGAAACAGGTCCAAATGGCTCTTTTGAGTATTTAAGGTTGATCATGCAACATTATCCTGGGACATGGATGTTTCCCTTCATTCATCATCTGGGGACATTTCCACCTCCTTCCAGGAGGCCAGGGACATCTGTGCTTCAAGACATGAGCAGTTCTAGAAGGGGGGGAGCTATGAAAGACAAGCCCACCACAAGCTACCTCATGCCAAACCTCTTCAAGCTAACATTTTCAGCAGGTACTAAAGGCCAGATAAAGGTAAAGGTTCTCCTCACACATATGTGCTAGTGTGTTCCCGACTCTAGGGGGCGGTGCTCATCGCCGTTTCAAAGCCAAAGGGCCAGCACTGTCCGAAGATGTCTCCGTGGTCATGTGGCCAGCATGACTAAATGCCAAAGGCACACAGAACGCTGTTGCCTTCCCACCAAAGGTGGTCCCTATTTTTCTACTTGCATTTTTTATGTGCTTTTGAACTGCTCGGTTGGCAGAACCTGGGGCAAGGAACGAGAGCTCACCCCATTACGCAGCACTAGGGATTCGAACTGCTGAACTGCCGACCTTTCGATCGACAAGCTCAGAGTCTAAGCCACTGAGCCACCACATCTCATTTTATCCCACACTAATGTTCAATCAGCCCAGCGGTGGGTTTCACATGTTCTTACTACTGGTTCACCCCATGTGCACATGGTCACTTTGCTCTCGTATGCACCTTCCACGTATGCGCACGGCCTCAAAAACGTGGCTAAATAGGACAGCATTACTCCGTGGCGGGTGGGCAGGCCCACCCACAGTCACCGCTACTGGTTCACCTGAATCTGTCCAAACCGACTGAATACCACCGGATGTGAATACCACCTCTGAATCAGCCACTCCACAAGCTCCCAAAATACACATCAGCTAGGTGGTATGTGTACTTTTAAGACAAAGAGTACTCATTCATTTGCTTTAAATTTCAGTAGTTTTTACCTAGTTTACATATTTCACAACAGATGAAGTTTTCATTTTCTGATTTTTTTAAAAAAAAATCATGTATCATTACCAAATTAAAACAAAAAACAAAAACCAGCCACACTCTCCCAGCTTGAGATTAATTATACCTTCCAATCTCTTACAGCAGCATTTAACTTTAAAAGATTAAATGACTTGATTAGCAGTGTTTAGCTTTCCTAGGTAGTTTATTGAATGCCGCATTAACATTCTGGCACCACACAGATGAAGTTTAAATTCTTGCAGTCTTGAAGAAATATGACTACTCGTTTTCAGGAAAGAGCAACAGAAGGGCTATTCGTTACGTTTTGATTAACCCATCATATTAGACATTTCTATTTATACCAGAGAAAATTGACAAGTTCTTTTCTGCAGTGCACATCATTCCAGGGGTGGCTTCTACTTACCTTTCCTACCGGTTCTAAAGGTGCACGCGCTTCACACATGGTCGGGGTGCAAGGCGCGCGTATCCGGTGTGCGCACACCAGACGGGCGCTCCTGCGCATGTGCAGAAGCTTTTTTTGACAAAAAAGTAAAAAAAAAGTTTCCTGCGCATGCGCGGAACGGTAAGTGTGGGCGCGCGGGGGGGGCAGCGGTCCGGGACGCGTAGAACTGGTTCGGTGACATCACAGCGTCACTGCTACCTATTCGCGTGAACCGGACCGAACCAGGGGCAACCCACCACTGTATCATTCGTAATATTGATATGGAGTAGCTCTTTCCACAAGTATTTTTAGAAAAACATTCTGAGGAATTTAAGCCCCAAAACTGTCAACAATTCCCTCATGCTGCTTTCTTGAGTTACTTTAATTTTCAAAGACACATTTCTGGAAGAACAGGTAGTTCTTGACTTACAATCATTTGTTTAGTGACCGCTTGAAGCAGGGGTGGTATTCACTTACCTTCTCTGCTGGCTCGCAAATGCAAGGACGTGTGCATGCTCCACCTCCGTGCATGCGCAGGGTGTCAAAACGGACCTTCTGTGCATGTTCCAGAGCATCAAAACGAGACGTGATGACATCCGGGTGGGTGGGCAGAGCCTCCCGCAGCTGCCGCTACCAGTTCACCCAAACCGGATAAAACCAGCTGAATACCACCATTGGTTTGAAGTCACAAAGGCACTGAAAAAAGTGACATCTCCATTTTTTGCACTTACAATAGTTGCAGTGTCTCCATGGTCATGTGATCAAAATTCAGGTGCTTGGCATGTATTTATGTCCCAGGATCATGTGATCTCCATAAGTAACCTTCATAGTCGACTTCTAACAAGCAAATAAAATGGGGAAGTCAGACCACATACAATTATTTAACAATTACAGTGATTCATTCATTCAGAAAGGTCATAAAATGGGAAAAATTCAGTTATCAACTGCTTATTTAGCAATGGCAATTTTCAACTCAGTTGTGGTCATCACTCAGGGGCTACCTGTAATCCACTCTTCTATCCAAGTGAAGGTAGTATAATTCCTTAATGGAAGAACAGTTCATGATCTTCCTGCACCAACTGCCAAGCATCTGAATTTTGATCACATGATCATGGGGATGCTGGAAAGGTTGCAGCTGTGAAAAATGGGCATAAGTCACATTTTTCAGTGCTATTGTAACTTTGAACAGTCATTGTATGAGCTATTGTAAGTCAAGGACTACCTGTACTAAAATGGTGGGTCTTATATTGCAACATGTCATTTGCCATCTTGCTGGTTTAGGTTCTTCCCTTGCCAACATTCTTCTATTTATCTCTCCTTCCTTCCTTCCTTCCTTCCTTCCTTCCTTCCTTCCTTCCTTCCTTCCTTCCTTCCTTTCTTTCTATCTCTCCCTCCCTCCCTCCCTCTCTCTCTCTCTCTGTGCATGTATATTTGTATGTATCTATATACATACACATACATGCACACACCCAACCAGTCTGCCTAACTCAATATGCTCTAAGAGTACAGTCTGAATCCATTCACTGACTTTCAGGCCAGCAACTCATCTACTTGAGAAGATGTGGATTGGTACATGAAATCCTCTGTCAAGAAATAACTCTGCCTTTTCCCCTTCCAATGCAGGTTAGTGCCTCAGTGGAGGAATCATTCTTAAATTCACAAAATAGGAGAATTTCATCCTTTTTGCAATGTCTTCCCTTTAATCACAAAATGCTCACAGTCAGGCTAAATCCCACACATTCCAGGACGGAAGAGAGCTACACCCAAAGAAAAAGTTATCAATCATAATGGGATATTGCAGTGCCACCAATTTTCCAAAGCCCAGCAAACAAAGAACAAGGGAGGAGCCTTCTGTTGCTGATTGATTAGTTCACCACCCTCTGCAAACAGGCCTCCACTGTGAGCATTGGGAAGGGGGTTATTTATGCTACCCCTATATTTTCTTCCTAGTTTAAGAAGGGAGGTCCATTTATCAGATTTAATTAAACTAGGGAGCCAATACTGGATTTCTTCCTCCACATTCAAACTGCGTCTCTAACTCTAGAGAGAAAATTTTTTTTCCAAATTCCTATGATACTAACATTTATATATCTATCTATCTCAAAATTTGTGTGTGTGTGTAGTTAGGAAGACTAAGTGCATTGCCTGTTAGTAACTTAAAGGGCCAAGTGAGAATTGAGGGCCTGAAGGTGACTCTTATTTCCCCTTAGGAAAAGACATAGCCGCTTAAACCCTGGAGAAATTCACCCTATCACATCATTCAATTGATTCTTCTCCGTACAACTGATTCTTTTAGATTTTTCTTTCATTGTGGTATCTATTTATCCGTGCCTTATAGACAGCTATATGTACGTAAGTGTGTCTTGCTGGAGAAAAGGAAAGAATGAGCGTGCAACTCCGATGTGTGACCTTCACCTTCCTAGAATATATTCACTAGTGAGGAGAATTAGCCTTGAAGAAATCCTTGTGAAGCCCCCTCCTCTGCTTGTTTTGCAGCTTATCACCAAGCAGTTTTTAAATAGCTATCAGTTCTAACATTTGCATTCCTCTCACCCCTTCGTGGGGGGACAGTGCTATCATAATTACACTACATTCTTCTGGGTTCCATAACGAGCTATTATTTTGCTAATGGAATATTCAAGTAGACTGCAGTAATTTATCAAATAGTTCCAAATCCCATTTTCTCTGTGTGAATCTTTTTGTTCACAGGTAAATTGATGTGTGGGGGTTATAACAGGGCTTTTTTTATTATTTTTTTTTGTAATTCAAATTAACCATCCCACCTCCTCTTCTGAGGAAAAAAAAAAGATATTGAAACACAAAGTGCTATTTAGAATGTCTAGTATTAGAATCATTCAAGCTCTCAGCAAGTAGTAATTTCTGTTTTTTAATTTGTTCAATTTTTGTCTTCAGTGTTTAGTTCCTTAAGATTGCATCAGCTAAAAAAGAACAGAAACCAGTTTTCCTTGAAAGTAGTCCTCTTTCCATTAACCAACTATGTTAGGGACTTTCTACTAAATCACACTAAAGGTGCACCTTCTTTAGGATTCAAGGGCAATCCATTACTTTTAAAGACGGTGATACTCCTCAAATCTGATCAACTCCTTCCTTGTTTTTTTTATTTTTATTTTTTATTTAAATTTCTATGCCACCCTTCTCCCAAAGGACTCAGGGTGGCTTACAAAGACATAAAAAAATATAAAAAACACATAGAAAACATACGCAGGACATATACAAACAATGAAGACAGTAACAATACCAGAGGGACCACCAATGTGGAAGTCTAAAATATAAAAAAATTATAAAATTTAACAAACTAAAACTAATTTAAAAAGTGGTCAACCATAGCCAGCTTGATAAAATAACCACGTCTTCAGGTCCCGACAGAAGGAGCAGAGGTTAGGGGCATCCAAAGCTCAATGGGCAGCTCATTCCACAGGGTCAGCGCTCCCACAGAGAAAGCTCTCCTCCTGGGGGCCGCCAGCCAACATTGTCTGGCCGCCAGCACCCTGAGGAAGCCAACTCTATGAGAGCACACCGGGCACTGGGAGGACGATTGCGGCAGGAGATGGTCCTGCAGATACCCTGGGCAGATAGATAAAATATATATTTTATCTACCCATGGGCAGATAGATAAAATATATATTATATATATTATATTATATATATATATATAATAATAAATATATATTTTATCTATCTGCCCAAGCAGACACTTAGGGCATCCAGGACTGATTAATTAAATTTAATTTATTTTAGATAAATTAAATAAAACCTACAGTATATAAAAGGTTTTCAGCACTAGATAAAACCCTAAACACATACTGTATAGGTCTGTGATGGCGAACTTATGGCACGTGTGCCAGAAGTGGCACGCAGAGGCCTCTCTGTGGGCATGTGTGCCATTACCAGCTGCTCTTTGAATTTCTGGAACGTGCATGCGTGATCTTCGCGCATGCCAGAGCCTCAGAAACCTGAAGACCAGCTGGCTGGTGTGCATGCGCACGCCAGCCACCTAGTCTTTAGGTTTCCAGAGCTCTGGCACACGCAAAGACCAGTGCGCCAGAAACCAGAAGATCAGATGGCTGGCACACACATGCACAGCGGCCAGCTTGTCTTTAAGTTCTGGGACTCCGGTGTGAACGCACTCGGTGCCAAAAAGGTTCACCATCACTGTTATAGGTGCTAAGTAGAATTTATTAACATGATTATGTTTATCATCTTTTAAAAGCCAAGGAATCTGTTCTAATGTTAACCCACAAGAATTGGAAGCTAGAGTATAGGCATTTGCATATGGGATTACTAGGTCAAATTGCTGCCAGTCATTGCTAGGACAGTTATCTTAGCTGTCACTGGGATGGTTATCTTAGTTATAATAGGGAGTAAGGGAAATCAGTCCGTCATGTCATCCTGGATTTCTCAATAGCTGTCTTCAGTTTTGACAAAGCTCTGCCATTCCTAAAGAAATTGCAATATCTAGAAATTATTCAGCTTTCCAATAGGAGGGAATGACTTTAGGAGACAAGGCAATGAGACACAACCAAGGTGACCGTCAGATAAAGGCACCTTGCAGCAGGAATGTGAGTGGGGCAAGAGGCTCAAAAGAGACTCTCCCTAATTTGAGGACTACAAAAGAGACCCACAGGCTGGGGAGGGGAGGGGAAGTATTTTCAAGTTGCAAGATTCTGTTAATGTAACTTATAATAAAGTAGAATCAGCTCATTTGGTCTTGTTTCCTGTCTGGTCTATTTCATTAAGTGGATATCTTTTGCAGATTTTCAATATTCACTATCCAAGTCAGACGAAGTCCAACTTTATCACTGATAAAGCTAATAAATACTTTCAAGTAGTTCCTGCTGGGTCCCTTTCTTGGGGATTCAAATCAAATGACTTGAATTGCCTCAGCCAAGAGATATTGGCCAGATGGGAGTCCACTAATATAATAGAATAAGAAACCTTACCTAATCTAAGGATTCAATTGGACAGCTAAAAATATTGAAAATTATGGAGAACTAATGAATAAATGAGAAAGAATAGGTGTTAGCTATAGTTTTGACTGCTTCTCCTTTCTGTTTGATCCTTTGTTTTTATTCAGCTCAGACACTTGCCCATACTGGCTCACTGATTGTTATTGCCACTGCAATTTGTTGTGGTTTTTAAAGCATTATAAAGAAGTCAAGTATATTGGTTTCTTATAATGGCCCAAGATTAACTAAGCAATAAGTTTTTCTTTAATAGAATGAGAAGCAAAAATTAAGTTTGCATACTTTTAGACGGATGAAATGAATGAACATCAAATAAAAAAATAATAATCCTGAGGTCTCTAAGGGCGTTTTTAAGAACCAGAAATACTCCATTTTATTGTTGAAGATTAATATTGTTATATATCAGAATGTAAAATATTTTACATTTTAGTCTCTTAGCACACATACACACACATGGGAGGTAGGGGATAAGGTCATCAGAAGCAGAAAAGGGTATAATATTGATGTCCTACAACAGAGGTCTTCAAACTTGGCAGCTATGCTGGCTGGAGAATTCTGGGAATTGAAGTCTACAAATCTTAAAGATGCCAAGTTTGAAGACCTCTGTCCTACAAATATATATTTCTCCATTCTAATTCATATGAAACTAATTCCCAACAAGGAGGGATCTATTTAGCATCCTCTTTCGCCAGCTGTTACCATTAAAGGAAGAGCCATATATTGGCTGGCTTTGATCTCTGTACATGAATGGTGCTTTTCTTTTTTCTTTTTATCTGGAAGCCCTGAAACACTGCTGCTGTTCAATTCTTTGTGATTTGGTGCTTTGTTTATGGCAAGTATGTACTGTTTGGGGCTGTAAATTTCATTGTGTTTTCTATCATGCATTAAATTTAGGCTCAGTCTGTGATTTTAAGGCTTTGTGGCACGCTTGAGGAAATCTGTTCGGTTTTTTGATGCAAAATCATTTAAGTATCACTTGCTGTACCAATTGGATTTTGTAATTTTAAATTCTACAGGGCATTTTGAAGATAAGAATGGGTTGTCTGAGAAAATAAATCCCAGAATATTTACCTAAACTTGCTTTTATAGATCTTTTATTTAGTATGTTCTTTTAAAAAAAACATGTATGAAAAAATGTGAACCTATATGCATGTATGCCCATGTTATGGTTTGTATTACAGGGATGTATCCACTATTTCTCTTAGCTGGGTGAGAATTGTCCTTTCAGTTGAAGCCTTTTGTTTCTTGTTCTAAAAATAAACTTAATTAAAACTGTGTTCTCACTGATGTAGAAAGAATACAATGGTTAGTTGACAGTAGCCTTTTGAACTGCTTATGTATAAAGTATAAACCCCTATTTGAAATAACCTTGTACAAGAAATAATATTTTTACTGGAGTTATATTGTACTGCAGTTTGTAATCCAGGGAGAACATGGGAGGGGCATCACCAATGTAAGACCAAAGTAATAACATCAATCTTTTTTGGGAATGTAGGTGGGTCTAAATGTCATTATGGCTTTGTGCACTTTATTAAACAACTTTTTTTAAGATATAATCACTTAGATATAATAACTTAGATATAATAACTGAAATTTATACTTTCCTTGCACTCCTGAAATAAACATAATGTTCAGTGGATCAGTTTGTGCACCAGCTTCAAGGTCTACACAATATGTGGCTAGATCATGTCAGAAAACCTCATTCAATCTATTAATTGAAAACAGTCATCTGACATTTTTCTACTTCTAGGTCCAGGTTTTATAAACACTGCCATGATAAACACTATCATCTCACCCTTCTACCTTACTTCCATTTTGCTAGGGCTAATTCAGTTAATGTTAATGTTTATTGCATGTATATGCCGCCCTTCTCCCGAAGGACTCGGGGCGGCTCACAATTTAAAAGTATACATCAATAAATATATTAAAAGGAATATTAAAATAAATGCAATTATCCAATCAGTACAAAATTTAAAAATTTAAAAATTAAAACACAATCTAAAAACCCCATCACCTCAGCCTATTTGATGGAAAAGCTAAGCACATTGGCTTGTGCTTAATTGTAAGCCGCCCTGAGTCTCTGGAGAAGGGCGGGATATAAATGGGATTTAAAAAAAAAAAAGAAAAAAAGCCATGTCTTTAGATCATGTCGGAAGGAGCGGAGGTCAGGGGCAGTTGGGTAGAGCTTTAAGCAGATACTTTCCTGTGCTTTTGATGGAATGGCAAAAAGGTAACTCTGCTATAAATTTTTGGCAAAGATCTGATAAAGAAATTGAAATTTGTTTATAATATTCTATTAGATAACTATGAACAGCTAAGTTGAAAGAACTCAGTGTAAAATTGTACAGACCCTTGACAACATGTCTCAGTAGTTTTAGAGCCTGGACTTTTGAGTGACTTCCATACAGTTTAGTCATATATATTGCTTTGGAGTGTAAAATTTAGCCACGTGTCTTAATTAGGCCACCCTGTAAACTAAAGGAAAATTCTTTCTCGGACAGATTTTCCACCTGCATAAAAGAGGCATGGTCATAGAAGCCCAGTTAGTCCAAGTACCAAAAAAAATTATTACATGAATTAGGGCTGGGAAGACTATTCCAAGTAGTAATGCTCAGTAAGCTTAGAAAGTTGACTGCTTTTTGTGGAGGAGAAAGGTGCTTAATGTGATGGACAATATGAAAGAATCAGGAGTGGTTGAGGATAACTTTAGATGATGAGACAGGACTGGTATCACCCAGTAGGAGGCAAATGTCTCTTTTCTATTGAAATAAAAATGACTAGAAAAGGAGAATCTGGTTTCCTCCTGTTCCTCCTCATAGTGGGGTGAGGGAGGAGTAAAATATAAGAGGCACTCTTACACTAGGCCAGTGTTTCTCAACCTTGGTGACGTTAAGATGGGTGGACTTCAACTCCCAGAATTCCCCAGCCAGAATTCCCCAGATTCTGGGAGTTGAAGTCCACCCATTTTAAAGTCACCAAGGTTGAGAAACACTGCACTAGGCAGTACATTTCATTGCTAGTTTCTCTGTTTTGCCTGTTTATATTTCTCAGTTTCTACTGCCAATATGAACTGAGTATTTCATCTGAATTTCTGTGAGTTGTGTCAAAGATAAGGATGGCCAGCAATTATATCAAAGGGTGGGAGGATAAATGTTGGAGAAATGACAGTCTACAAAACCAGATTCATATAAATATAACTAGCATTATCATCTGGTTTGCACATTATTGATAGTTAGAAGGATTAACCTAAGCAAACTGCATGTCATGTGGAGCTTCCAGATTCTTTCCCCACTTAAGAGGAGTATATGAAATCAGGACTTTCCATGGATCAGTTTTGTTACTTCAAACTATGATGTGGCATGTGATTCAGACAAGAGTCTTTAAGTCACCCTCCTTAAACTAAAGCCCAATGTAAACTCTGAATCATTCATGTTATACACTTATAAACCACAATTTTAAATCACCCAAAGATGCTATCTCATTCAATCTATGAATGCAGTTTTCTCCTATCTTCATCCACTAAGTAATTAGGCATATGGCTAGCAGTAGCTGGGAGTTATTATTATTTATTTAATGCAATATATTGATATGCACCCTCTTGAAGATGTAAGCAGAAATAAAAACATAGTCTTTAAAATGATATTGAATAATAAAGCTTTATTCCTATTATTATTGAACATGGAGAATTATTCTTTGAAAATACATGCCAGAAAGGCATGAGTGAAGAATGGAGTCTTCAGTGAGTATCTAAAATATGTTAGAGTAGCTGCCTCTCTAATTTGGGCTGTAAGGGAGAGCTTACGAGAACATAGTTGCCTCCATGAGCAGAAAGCAGATGGGATTTAACAGTCCTTTGTAGATATAGCAGAATTGTTGGAGTTAAGTTCCAACATATCTGAAGGGTATTAAACTGGAGAAGACACTTAACACTTAATGTTTAAGATATAATGATGATAATGAGAGCACTGTGTTGATCTTGTGGGAAATTTTGGATTCCTTCTTTCAAAATGTATTTGTTTGCTGACTTTGTTATGCTTGTATCACTTCCAAAGAAAGTTCTATTCAAAGCCAGTCAGGTTTCTTTTCATAGTTCTCCAGAACTCAAAGGGAAAACATTGCAAATGTGGGTTTTCTTGAGCTAATGTTGATGAATGTATTTTAAACTTGCTATTTCCTTTGAACTTAAAATATATACATGTTAATCAGTTTATTTTCTTCCCCCTCTCTTCTCCTGTTATGTCCTGTTGTGTTTCCTCACGGAACTGAAGGAGCCAACCAAAGGTAAAAGATTTTTATAATACTGTGCAGCATTTGATGGTGAATTGTGTTCAATTCTGTGCCAAAATATTTTCTACTTTCTTTCCAGATGTATTCAGTACTATTATAAGAGGAAGGGGAAAACATTTGAAATTGCTTTTCCTTCTTTCTCTCTCTCTCTTTAAAACAAGCCATATATTACATTGGCAGCCAAGTCATGAGTCAGAAGAACAAGTCGGAAAACAGTAGCACATAATGAGGATTGAGGGTTATTGGTAAAAGAGTGTTAGGGTTTGTTTGTTTTTTTGTATTTTGGTTTTAGAGTCATTTTCTCATCCTTGCACAGAGTCAGATTGCAACTGTTATTTCCCAATAGTTTATTTTTATTCTGCAATTGAAGAATAGCAATAGCACTTAAACTTATATACTGCTTCACAGTGCTTTTACAGCCCTCTCTAAGCAGTTTTAAAGAGTCCGCATATTACCCCCAACAATCTAGGTTCTCATTTTACCCACCTCAGAAGGATGGAAGGCTGAGTCAACCCTGAGCCTGGTGAGATTTGATCTGCCAAATTCCAGGCAGCTGGTAGTCAGCAGAAGTAGCCTGCAGTACTGCATTCTAATCACAGTGCCATAAATTTAAACATTTATGTTTATAATGCTTTTTTTTTTTATATCTCTCCAGGTGTTTGCCTATGATCACTGCTTCTGGTCTATGGATGAAACTAACAAAGAAAAATATGCAGGTATCATCGTAATGATGAACAACTCTGGTGGGAGGAAAATTGGCATGGCTCTAGCAGTCATTTGTCAAAGGAGTTAGAAGATTTAAAGGTCATCTCCAGAACTTAAGAGAGCTTCCTCATTGCCAACACATTTCTAGAAGAAGAAAATAAATAATTTTTAGGACCAGCATCAGATCTCCCTCCCTTCCCCAAAAGGCTCTCAATCCTATTTTTGAAGAGCTGTCAATTGTAATTTCCCTCTATTATAAAGCACAGCAGTTAGAAGACATCAAGTTACTTTTGCATTATTATCATACAAAAGAGAACAAAAGATTTTGTTTGTATTATTATCATACAAAGGAGAACAAAAGCAAGGAACAATCCAAACAAAACAGAATAAGAAGATGTAGTCTTTATATATCCACATCCTGGACCTTACAAAGGACAGATTAGAATCAGATGTTATTGTTAGATTTAGACAGCATGTTAAACCCTAAATTCAAGTTAACAAAGCACAGTTGTTGCATGTTCATAATATCTTATGTCTAAAAATATATATATCATGATTTAACAACATGACCTGGATTCCCATAACATTCTGAATTCCTAATTATTCAGTCTCATTTTAGCCTAATCCTGTGGGCTGAGACTGAATCAATTAACCATAAAGACTCAAAGGTAGGGATAGGATGGGTTCAGATTCCAGTTTAATCAATGGAGGTCATCAATTTGTTATCCAAATGAATTGTACAAAATGGTTGTGAATATAAAACTAAATAACGCCTATACATAAGGTTCTTGAGTGGGCAGGGTTGCCTTGAATTCAAATAGCAACAAAAATAATGGCTCTGGTTTTCTTGAGGTCAGAGGTTTTTTTCCCTATAAAATATGCTTCAGAATGATTCATCCAGTGCTGGTTAAATACAGAGGAACTCCAAAGGAAGTTACTGGATACCTTGGTGTAGTTAAGATGAGTATCTGCTCTGTGCTTTCCATTGTGGGTGGCTCCATTGATTTTGGATGCACATGAAAAGCATTAAATGTTTTCACACATTAGAAGTGTTTGAAGCTTTTGAGAGTTTTAACAAAGATATTTTTTTTATTCTTCCTTCCACCCCCCCCCCCCACCCCCATAATTTGAATCTTTTTGTTCTAATTTTAGGTCAAGATGTTGTTTTCAAGTGCCTTGGTGAGAACATTCTCCAGAATGCCTTTGATGGTTACAATGCGTGCATTTTTGCCTATGGACAGACTGGTAAGCATCAGCAAGGTGAACATTGAAGGACAGGAGGAAATGTGTTAGTTTTGAACAAATGTGCTGCTTAACTCCACCTACCAGAAGAAAGCTGAAAATTTGATCTTACCTATTTAGAAGTTATTATCAGCCACAACCATTTCAACTTTCAGAGACCAGTTGCAGAAACGTTGTTTACTCCTCCTTAAAATGCTAAATGAATGAAACTGACTATGGGGGCTTATAATTAGGAGCCAGATGTTTTATTGGCACTTTTAAACAAAAATATTAATGTTGACTGTACTCCTCAGGGCTCCAGCTTGGTAAAGGTAATATGAAAGACAGTAAGGTTAAAAGAAATAGAAGAATGAGAGGGGGGAGGAGAAGGGAGGAAGTGATGGGGGAAAACAGCTTGTATTTTTGCTTTCCCATTAGCCACTGAAGATACTGGCTATTATTGGGCACAAAATAATAAATAGCGAGAGAATATTTATGGTAGCCATGGACTAAGTAGTTTCGTATTCTTGACTTTTCTTGATATATTTTGTTAACTTATATAACAAACAAAAGAGCTGGAGATCTGGGATAATATTAGTTATGTAGGGATGCAACCAGATATTACCCTTATTTATCTACCGCATGATTCTTTTCCACATTAAGCAGATAAGCATCTCCTGACAGTGGTATGACTGACCTTGACCTAACAGCACAAGAAGACAGTCACAGTGCTCCAACTCACCTATGCAATTTGACAAACCAGTTTTGTATATTTACACATTTTTTCCATGTGATCAGAGAAAACAAGATAGTTGTAGTAATTTATTTATCCAGCTCAGTCCATAAATTCAATCAGACTTAGCTTGGTTTATAGAACTATAACCATTTTTTTATACTCTGTAGGGCATGAAATGTCTGCCTGTAGTGCTGTAATATTTGTAAAGGAACTCTTTCCCATGAATTCAGAATAATAATTTTGCTTCATCTTTTCATCAGAAATAATGGAAGAGTTACCTAAATCTGCTTGTAGATTTATTTATAAAGGTCCTCAGTAAGACTTCACGGGCTTTCCTGCCATTCTTAATTTCTTTAAAAAATGTTTTCTTTCTCTTTTATGGAGGATCGGGAAAATCCTACACAATGATGGGGACAGCTGATGAACCTGGATTAATACCTCGGCTCTGTAGCAGTCTCTTTGAAAGAGCCCAGCAAGAGGAGAGCGAAGAGCAGAGTTTTAAGGTGGAAGTATCCTACATGGAGATTTATAATGAGAAAGTCAGAGATCTGCTGGACCCAAAGGGGTAAGGAAGATTTTTGGGAAAACCGAGATTGTAGGCAACCCAGTAATCATTTGATGGGAGTGGAAGTCTCCTTCTGCATTCCTCACAAGGTCAACATGCATTCCTCCAGAACAAAACCAGTAATTTTTGTTTCTGGCTATGGGCCTTCTCTCAGTAATTAAATATATGCTTTGCATGCAGAAAGAGCTAGATTTTATCCTAAGCCTCCCTATATAGGCTGGGAAAGCAACAGCAATAGCACTTAGACTTATATACCACTTTACAGTGCTTTACAGCCCGCTCTAAGTGGTTTACAGAGTCAGCATGTTGCCCACAACAATCTGGGTCCTCATTTTACCAACCTCAGAAGGATGGAAGGCTGAATTAACCTTGAGCCTGGTGAAATTCAAAATGCCAAATTGCAGGCAGTCAGCAGAAATATCCTGCAATACTGCATTCTAACCACTGCACCACCACGTCTCTTGAAAGTGTCTTCATTGGAATTTAAGAGAGCCACTCTCTTTTGCTTCACCACAAGAACTCAACTAGGTGAATCTATACTTTGACTCACTATATGGCAGGGGTGCAAGTCTTCAAGTAGCTCTCTTCCCCCTCCCCCAAAAATTCTTAGTCTTGCTGAAGTTCTCAACACTGAAATAGACAGGATTCTAGCATTCCCAGACAAGGTTTACTTACTTTTCTTTACTCATTTACTTTTTAAAAAATAAATTTTAATTTACTTGTAAGGATCTGCTGAGGTTTTTTTTCAAAAAAGTGTTGACAATTTTTGCTGCCGATTCTAGGTGTAAAGGATTTCTTGTATTTCATGAAATTTGTGGTCCAACTGAGATATCCATGATAAGGTTCTCCTATGCTTTCTTTCAAAAGCTATTGATAGATGAAAGCCAGACTGAGCAGGGGTGAATTGGATCTCTCATCCTGCCCCTTTTCCATTAATTATACCAGCAATTGGGGGAGGGGAGGGAAACATAGTTATCTTAACTATTTGAGTAGGCTTTTAAATCTCAACATCATCTCAGGGAAGTTTAAGGTCAAAAAACTGTTAAATGTTTTAAATAGTCCCTGGAGCAATATGTTGACTGTTACCTTGATAATATGCAAACAGGATAGTCTCTGCTTTTTTTCTTATCTTTGTGTGATAGCATTTTTGTTGTTGAGAATTTCACCTTGAGAAGAGTGAATTAGTTCCCCCAAGCTGGACAGTGAAATTGGTCTGCTCAAAACATCTTTAAATGCTGGACACAATCCAATCAAAATCGAAACCTCATTTGAGGTTAAAAGGAAAGGTTTAAGCAAGTGTGAATCAGCCTGACTCAGAAGTGCCTCACTGATAATAATGCATGGACAATATTGCCCATTTACATTCTGCAAATGTAACATCTTGTTCTGTGTTTGCTTTCAAACAGGAGCCGTCAATCTTTAAAAGTCAGAGAACACAGTGTTTATGGACCTTATGTAGATGGTCTTTCAAAACTAGCTGTTGCCAGTTACAAGGTAAAGAAATCCATTATAATAGGCTTACCGAGTAATGTTCAGTGGAATGGTTAACATCACCCAGTTATTTAAATACCTCTTTTCTAAAGAACATGTGTTCAAAACAGCTTACAATACATTAGAAAAGAATAGTGAATCAGTTAAAATGTAGCAACTCTAATCTGTTAATCTGGGATTTTTCAGCAACCAAAATCACTGGAAGGAAGGGCCCAACCAATTCCCCTCACTGGTGATTTTTGCATAGGATCTCTGGAAGGGAAGTGCAGGAATGAAGTTAGTGGGAGAGAAAAGAAAACATCATACTTTCCCCATCTTCTCCATGGTCTGTTCAGGATTGATGAGTATCACGGTTTCAGTACACTTAAACAGATCTTGGACCAATTGACCTGTCTGGCCTAGTGATCCTTATGCTTGGTTAGCAATGGCTTTCCAAGATTAATGGTAGAAGTCACCTGCACATTATTTTTTTTACAGAACATACTTCTCTAGTGTTGTATTTTAAGATTAAGTTTGAGATTCCCTAAAGGCAAAGCTTTAACAATTGAGGTCCAGCATCACCAGAAGCAAAGATAAAACGTTATTTGAAATACCATTATCTTGTTTTTAATATCTTTGCTGTATCTGCACAACCAATATGTTTCCACCCGCAGTGTCCTTGCACTTATGAACTGTCCTTTAGGAAGCTCTCATCCTTGGAATGTTTATAACTCTGAAACTAATGAGGCATACTAACATTATTTGTTTGCCCCCATCTTCATTTCTTCCATATAAACCCTGTAGGCGTTAAGGCCCGGTAATGCTGCAGAAATCTGCTGAATTACAACTCCTATTGTGTGCAACCAGCATTGCTATGTTAGTTGATAGTGGAGGATATTTTAGTCTGTTGCATTCTAGTGGAAATCAGAACGAGGAAGAGGAATCTTGCTCTGATTTCATAACCCAGCTCCTATTGATTTGGCTGGCTCAGAAAGTTAAGAAAGTGTGGAGTTGGTTAACATTTGAATGGGAGACCATTTGAATGGGAATGGGAAATGGGAAATATCAGCTGAGAAAACATCTGAGAAGGAGGCAGTGGTAAAGCCACTTCCATATTATTGACAATTAAACTACCTGGAGGGGAGGGGGTGTGATGGCTGAGTGGCTAAAGACACTTTTAAGTTCGAGACCCAGCGCTGGGTGATGGAGTAAGCTCCCATTACTTGTCCAAGCTCCTGCTCATCTAGCAGTTTAAAAAAATTCAAATGCAACTAAATAAATAGGTATCACTTTGTTGAGAAGGTAACAGTATTCTGTGTACCTCAGTGTATAATCATGCAGGCCACATGACCATGGAAATGTCTTTGGACAACACTGGCTCCCTTGGCTAAGAAACAGAGATGAGCACCATCCCCTAGAGTTGGAAATGACTGGACAGGGGAAACCTTTACCTTTAAATTACCTGGATGTTTACATGAAGTCACCGGGAGATTTTATCTTTGCCTTTAAAGAAAGAAGAGAAAGATCTTGCAAAACTGGTTTAGCAAGTAATTATGGTAGGCTTGTTTGCAGAACTTTAGCTATAACCTTAAGTGTCCGAGAATGTTTGCACTTCAGCAATCTAGCTTGGGACTCACCAAAAAACCAAGTCAAAAACACAAGGAAATACATTACACAGAATATGAATCAAGACTCCTGTTCAGCACTTGTGCTCTGTTTCAGACCAAAAGCCCTTCCTCCAACTTCAGTGTAACTTTAAGGCAAATTTGCACATAGTATTTTCATTAAATTGCTCTCTTTGTAACTTAGAATTTGAATACTGGTTTGTTTTGCTACCATAAATAAAACGTAAGTTTTATTGGTTGACTTTTGCATCAAACTTGCTGGGTTGTCTAGAATAACAGAGCCATCTCATAAAATCATTCAGTTGAAAATGACTTCTAAGGTCATTTAATGGATGCCTTTGGTACTGTATGCTCCAGAGACCTCTGCTTAAAAGCCTCCAATACAGGAAGTCTACCACTTTCTAAAGCCATCTGTCTTGGTTTCTCTCAACTCACCCTGCAACAGAGTAATAATAATAATAATGCTAATTACTATATAAAGCTGTTCTAAGATTTAATGAATGAGTATATGTTAAGCATGCATCTATGCACATGCATACATCATGTCTTGCCTTTGTTACACTTCCCCAGTTTCAGTAGGAGAATTTCTCTTGATCAAATAAGGACATTAAATGTACTGAATGTAAGCAAGACCCAAATAGTTCAGATGCAATAGTTACATTTTAGCTGAAAATTTTAATATGTCTTAATAAAATACTAAGCAAAATTGTAACTTGGGATCATCAGGCCTTACTCCTAGAGGTCTCCAAACAAATGGTTTTTGAACATATTGAAAAGCTCAATGAGAGGAGAAGATGTCTCTGACTAAATGTCTATGGAGATTCTCAGTCATCCAGGTCATGGTAGTCCCAAAGGTGCTTTTTCAAGAGGCAATTGAACTTTGTTTTTTCTTGAAGAAGTTTCGCTTCTCATCCAAAAAGCTTCTTCAGTTTGGATTGAATTGTGTGGAATGGAAGGATTTATATTCCCTGGCTGTCATCTATGAATAGGCACAGATAAACCTCCCAATGGCCTCAACAACTTTCAGAAAGAGTACTAATGACCAGAGGACTGCAAGGAATATAAATCCTTCCATTCCCTACCAGTCAGAACTGAAGAAGCTTCTTGGATGAGAAGGGAAACGTCTTTAAGGAAAAACAAAGTCCAGCTGCCTCTTGAAAAAGCACCTTAGGGAGGTCTTTGACTAGCAATAGCACTTAGACTTATATACCACTTCATAGTGCTTTTGCAGCCCTCTGTAAGCAGTTTATAGAGTTAGCATATTGCCCCCAACAATCTGGGTCCTCATTTTACCCACCTCGGAAGGACGGAAGGCTGAGTTAACCTTGAGCCGGTGAGATTCGATCTGCTGAACTGCAGCTAGCAGTCTAGATGATTTCTAAGATTTTTTTTTTAACTCTATGATTCCAGAATAGATGAGAGTGCCTTTCTACTGAACCCATACCTATTAGAGATGTGGGTGGCTAGAAATGTCCGTGTGACAGAATATGAGGTCTCCAAGGTTGCTTGAACTTCCCTAATCTTTATTTTACAAATCCAATACCACTCAAAATGCAAAGTACCCAAATCCTTTGGAAAAATATTAGAATTTATTGGTAGAACCTGTAGCTCTTAGCAACAGCCTAATGTCTGAAGATAACTAAAATGTTTTCTTTGCTGTCAAGTAATACTTTAATTAGCCAGACATTTTGACAAAACAGAAGCAGCGTGTTATTTCTCTGATCTGTGCAGATAGCATTTAGGGTAAACCAGGGAAAACCATGATTTATGTGGAGCAATAAGATCTTGTTATACTCAATGAACATAGCATTTTCTAACTTCTTGACAATACCGAGACTTCAGTGACTGGGACAAGACATCATGTTAAGCTGTGGTTTGTTTCAATTATGATTTGTTGAATGAGCCACACAACTTAGTTCAGATCTCAAGTTATGCATGAACTTCACTAAAACACAATATGTTTTGTGATTCTTTTATTTAGGATATAGAGTCTTTGATGTCTGAAGGCAATAAATCTCGTACAGTTGCTGCAACAAACATGAATGAAGAGAGCAGTCGATCCCATGCTGTTTTCAAAATTATCCTCACACACATATTGTATGATGTAAAGTCAGGGGTGAGTTCTGCAATTTGCAGTGTAGATAAATAACAGAGATCTATAAAAAAAAACAACGAAAAAAAGGGAGTTTTAAAAATACCATATCAAAACAAATACTTTTGCCAGAATTTTACTCCTGTTTTGCTTGCGTTTAGAATAGATCTTGTTACCCTAGATGAGACTGGGGAACCTGCGTTCCACAGATGTTCCTCACCTCATACTCTTAGTAGCTCTAGTATTTTTGGTCTAAGGTCAGAGATGATGGGATTCCTGAAGATCACAGATCCCCAACCTTATCACGAGAGGTAACATAGCCTTTCTAGGACCAACAGTGCTATTTACTTAAAACCAAGAGTTTTTAAAAAGTATGGGATATGTTGTTAGGTAGCAATCTCAGATCTTACAACAGTAGGGAGAGTTGCTGTTCTCTACAGTTTGTTTGGGATATGAACCAGAAGAACATTATTTATGTATGAAAAGTGATTCTTCTGGAGGCTTCAATGTTATCCAAACACTCCTTAACAACCTTTGGTTGTTTGTGGTTTACAGATAATAGATAATATATCCTTCGTTTTAGCCTCACTACTAAGGATGTTTCCATTTTAAAAAGCACTCCCTTAAATCCAAAAGCCCGATTAAAGGAAGAGTACATTTTTGGGGTAGATGGCCCCATACTTCTCCACATATTTTGGGAACACCTGCACTGAATTTGAGAAACTTCTTACATTTTCCAAACTTCTTTAATCTTTGTCTAAGTAAGCTAAAATATAATACATGAACTACATAAACCAATTTCTATGCAGTCTGAAAATCCCTTGTGAACCTAAGACTGTATAGAGGTCTTCTGTTCTCACTTGATATGCTTGTATCCAGTGGTGGGATTCAGCTGGTTCGGGCCAGTTCGGGTGAACTGGTAGTTAAATTGATGACTGGTCCCGCCCCTTCCTGCCCCGCCCCTTTCAGGAGTCCCCCCATGTCCCATTTTGGCTCCCAAGTAAATGCAGGGAGGCCTCCTAGGCCCAAAACAGGGCACAGGGTGGTGGCATGCTCCCCTGCGCAGCCCGTTTTCGCTCCCAGGGGGCTGCAGGGAGGCCTAGCCTGTAAGGCTGGGGCACCCAATCAATCTATTTGCTGCATCCCAGTCTCCCAGCAGATCAGTGTGGTTGGTCTATTGCTGCCTCCCAGGTGATCGGCTGGCTCTTCTTTTGTTGCTAACCTGAAAAGCAGGTTAGTGGAGTGGGGAGGGAATGGGGATTTTGCAGTGTCTATCCCCTGCCACGCCCACCAAGCCATACCCACAGAACCGATAGTAAAAAAAATTGAATCCCACCACT
>JANHFM010007720.1:19585-30927 GCA_032468115.1 Grayia smithii | reverse complement strand
GGGGGGTTTAATTTGTTAAAAATTTGTAATAAAACTTTTTCAATAAAAAAAAACAAACTAATTGCTGGCATATGGAACTAAGATGAAACACTTAGCCAAAGCATTAATTAGATGCGCCACCAAAGGCCCCTGTTTCTTTATAGAAAGGGCCTTTGGCATTTGGATATTGCAGACTCTTCTCAAAAATGTTTTAAAACTTCATGTTTATTTGCTTCTTTTGAATTTCAGGTGGTGGCTCAATATCTGCTAGATTTTGAGAAAAGGGGGTCAGATAGGCATTTATGTAAATTACTTTTTAACATAATGATTTCTTGACATTTCTGCCAAATACTGATTCTCCCCCCACCCCATTTTTCTAACCATATATGGCAGCATTATTCCATTAAAAAGTATCCTGTCACCAGCCTGTTGCAGGCAGAGTGGGAAGAAAAGTCGACAGAAGATTGGAAGTGTTATGAATATACTTTTTTATTGCTGGTTCACTCTATGTCATAAAATAAATGCACTTGGCTGGAAGGCAGTGGTGAAGTTTGTTACACGTGCAGTAAATAAACTAGTAATTCTGGAGGAAGAGGCCAAAAGATAAAGGCTGAAATGTTTCATTATGTGCTGTGATTCTTAAATTATTTATGGACAACATCCCCCTTTCCCAGCACCCAGGATCCTTAGTAATAGCCCTTAAAGACAAGTTCTTCTAATCCTTTATTACTTATGAAAAAAGTGGAAAGTGGGAGCAGCTTTTAAAAATCATAGTAAGAATGCCTTTAAACACACAGTGGCTGACTTGTGGAGACTTTGCAGAACATAAAACAAATAAGTTTGACCAACATAATATTTGAAAGCGTGCTTCTGAATTCTATTGGCTCTCTGTCCTGCATTAAGTAAAAAAGACATGCCTGCCAATTTAGGCTTTGAAGTTATACTGTCGGGACAGTAAGTAGAAAAACGTCAATTAAGTCTCACATGTGGAAATCCCCTCATAAGAACAGGAAATGTGCTTATTTTAGTGCCCACTCATGAAAGCAGTCCATGTTTCTCAAGCAATTACTTCTGCCTTCAAAACATTATCTGTAGAAATGGAAAATACATAGAAATATTATCTATAGCCCTGCAACCAAAGTGAGCACATCTCCAGAGGAAGGCTGATCAAATATTGATCAAATACAGTCTATGCCACCTAACATAATCTTGTTTTTTGAATTTATACTTTTTATACCAAATTTTCTTATATTTAAATCTTATCTATTTTAGAAGAAGTTATTTCTAAATGAGCATACTTACAGTATGTATGATTTAGACTTCTTGATTTAAAAGAGGGCAGGAATAGCTGTTTCTAAGGTGGGAAAACCCCTCATTGCTATCTTTGCAACATTATTCTTGAATATATGTGTTTGGGGTGTTCACCCTTCATCTCATTAGCTGGTAGTCAGATCCTCCGGCCCAGATTCAAATCCTTCTCTTTCTGAAGCTCTCTTTGTCCTTGTTTGCCCTACAGCAGAGAGGAGAGCAGTGTTTTCCCTCTTGCTCCCTGTTTATCCAGCCATTCCTTCTAATGCACTTTCTTTATAAGTATATACCTGAATTAAATGAGATTCCACTCCTGCCTTCTCAATTCCATCCACTAAACTTTTTCAGTCATTTTGTCATCCCCTCTTCTCTGTTTTTGGTCACCCCCAATTTTTTTTCAAGGAATAAAAAAGGCAGCTCTTGTTGAAACCTTTCCATTCCATTCAAGTGTCTTTCTCTTTCTCTCTCTTTTTCTTTCTTTTCTTTCTTTTCTTTCTTCTTTCTTTCTTTTTTCCTCTCTCTCTTTCTTTCCCCTCCCTCTCTCTCTTACTTTCTTTTTTAGATTTGAAAGCCTGTACCCCAGAAGGGGCCTCCCACTCCCAGCTTTTTGCTGGCAACCTTGCTTTTGCCTGATTGCCACAGATAATACTTTGGAGAGAAGAAAAAGAGTTGAATACAGGAAAAGAAAGAGTGAGCAAGCGAGAGAGAGGGGTAATTCAACCATGAGATTTCAAAACAGTTCATGCTAGCCTTTGAAGACCCCTACTTGTGTAAAATCAGGCCATGAATTTTTTTTTTTTAAAAAATAGAGAGTTTTCTAAAGTTTTCCCCCACCCCTTCCTTAAATGGACTATTTTTGGCACAAGTGATTTTTTTCCTCCTCCTCTTTTACTGTGGGTGGGTTTAAAACACTTTCAAAGTATGTGTGTGTGCGTGTGTGTCTCTCCTCTGAGGGCAGTGACTGCTGCAGGGTAAGTACTGCATAGGGAAGCTAGGGGGCAGCGTATGCTTTAAGTACTCTTACCCTACCTTTTCTTTGTTTTTTTCATATTGCTTTGGCCAGCTTTGGCAGAAGGCACCTATAGGTTACTTTCTTGCACATATCAAACAGAAGTTTTGCTACAAACTCAATTCAAAAGGAAGAGGGAAGGATTACCCAAAACCTTAGACTGCGGATGGGGAGCTAGAGAGAAAGAAACATTTTCTTATTTGGCTTTGTAAACTTCACATAGCGCAACTGACCAAAAGCATGCCTGGGTTCCAGACTTTCCTTTACTCTTTCCTGGATTTAAAGGCAGAAAATATGAGATGGTACGAAGTCAGGGTGCCAAGAATGTGATGTTAGCACAGTTTTGCAGGAAGGAAATCCTAGGCACCTGAGCAAAAAGAAAGGAGACGAGGAAAAGGCTGTCAGTCCTTCATACTTTTGTGGTGTCAGGAATAAAAACTGTCTGATTTGTGTGAAATGAGCAGTGCAGAGGAAAAAGCATGCATTTGGCACAGCAGATTTCAGCTAATGGTTGGAGAGAGTTCTAAGTGCAGCTGCTATTTAAAAAATCGGTATGAATGAATTTTACAAGAATTGAGCTCTTAGTTATAAAACCTGGTTTGGTTTCTTGTTTTTTAAATGAGAGAATAAAGTGGCAAGAACCAATGTAGCTTGTGTTGATTTTGAAGTCCGGAGCACATAAGAGACTACTGGGAGAAGGTAGAAGGTTTTTTTATTATTTATAGATCTTTGTCCTTTTTCTTTTCATTCCTGTCTTCTATGGCCTAGATATTCCAGTCTTTATACACTTTGCTATTTTTCATTTCAATGGCAGCTCTTTTATTCTTATAGTGAAATTCCAGCCACAATACTTTTGAAATTGAATGGGAATTGAAGTTGAAATTCCTGAATTTTGCAATTATTTAAGAAGAAACAAAAACAAAATCTTTAATATGACTAATACAACAATTCATGAGGTCAACTAAGGTATTTCTATCTTAGAAAATAGTATTTTGGACATTATCTTCCATAAAGAAGAAACAGGTGCATCTATAAACATTAATCGTCTGCAGATCATCTGTCCTTATACCTACATAGGAAAAATGTTACTTCTGCTTTAAAAAGAGAGGCAAAAAAATGCGATGTAGCAATCCAGAAATTTTAAATCCCATGTAGACAGTGCACAGACAATCCTGGAGTTTGATGAAAGTTTTACCATATTGCCTGCTCTGAAATCTACAAGAATACCCCCAGGTTTGGAGATCTGCATCTGATTATATTTTTTGGCCAGATAGATTATCTTTTCCTCAGTTAGCAGATAGAGGGGAGATGAAAATAGATAAACAAGCTGGCCAAAGGATGATGCCACTTGAATTCTTTTTGACATTGTTATAATTGTGTGGGTGTGTTAATGAGTTGTGTGTGTTGCACATCAAAAGCAGCCTGTGTGTTTCTCGTAAAGTTCTGTGTGCATGTCATTCACTTTGCCACCACCAGATTCAATGTGATGTGTAACTCCACCTGACTGTGTAGTGCCGGCCTCACCAGACAGCTTTCCTGTGCTACTTTGGCTATTTGGCCTCTGCACCAGTCTAGAGGAGATGGAAGTTTCATCACTCCACCCCATATTTTGGAAGGCAATAATCTTGTTGCTCATCTCCAGCAAATGTTTAGTATTAACTAATTCTCTTATTCCAAAAGATTCTCAGCATATCAGCTGCAAGTGGAGAGCTCTCCTAGGCTGCTTAGGGAGTTATTGCCATCTCTTTGGAGCCAACTTCAAGGCTTTGATTGAATTAATAGTTTTGAATTAAACTGTTAATTAGATCTCATCATTACTGACTTACATAAAATGAATCATAAAATGCCCTCTCTTCTAAGCACATTTTTCTTCTTCAGTATCTTCTGGTTAAAGCTTCAATGCTGTATTGAAATGACTACATTCCACTGAACTCAATGGAACTTACTTCAGAATAAACAAGCACAGGAACCAAGTAGCAGGTCTAGAGCATTACTTTGGACTGTTTGAATTGTTCCAGGCTACCAAAGACAAAGTTCTTAGAATCAGGATTTTATTGGAAGATCAAGTACCATCAACATGAGTTTTTTCTTGCAATATATGCTTTTGTGCAGATGTATTGAGAACAAAGATCTCCAGCAATTCTTAAGACCACATAACTCCAAATCTAGAGGGTGAGCATAATGACCTGCAAGTTAAAACACCTATCTTTTTGCATGCAGTTGAATCCAGCATATGTATTACTGGGAATTGGGTACCAATGAGTTGAAGAAACCTTGTGCTCAAGTAAATGTGCATTGAGCTAAAAGTAATTGTACAGTGCAGGAGTCACTGATATGAGATGGGAATTAGGGCTGCTGCCTGGCTTGTTATGTACTTTAAAAATAAGCATATCAAGGCTAACAGTTAGAAATAAGTCCCAATTTCACTCCGTGGTGGCCCCTTTAGGTACTGTCTCCTGGAAATAGGCTCTGTTGATCACGGAAGATACAGTAGAAGAGACTTTGGCTTCCATCTTCCCCAATCAATATAGTCCTTAGTGAGAACCAAGCTGTCAAAAAACCTGCAAGCAATTCCCAAAGCAGTGGGGAGGAGCCATAGATTGGAAGGTGGGAGTCAGAATAGAAGGGGCAGGGAGGTGGAGTAACAAGACAGAATTTATGAGGCTGGTCAATAGCAGCAGCAGCAGCAGCAGCAGCAGCAGCAGCAGCAGCAGCAGCAGCAATCTTTTCAAGAAGGTAGGGGAACTCCTGCGATCCAACCCTCTTCTGGCTACCTTTGTTTCTCTTATTCAGTAATCCAGCTGGACTCCTAGCTGCACATCACCTGAAAAAAATTGGAGAGACCCACAGCACGGAACCGGCAGATTGTCGGCACTAACCTGCCTCTGACCTCAGGAGCGCAGCTTTTTTTTGGAGAAGAGGAGGAAGACTCGCACCTGAGAGCCCGAAAGGCAGAAAGAAAGAGAGCGCGAGAGAAAGCGCGAGAGATCGGGGAGGGAGCGAACAAAGAGGCTTTGAGGATGCTCTAATGATGCTGCGGGCGGCCACTCGTCCTCACGGAGCCTTCTGGGAAGGGCGTTGCTGGCCGAAATGATGCTCCAAATCTTTCCTCGGCGCGCCAAGCAGAGAGATCAGAGGCAAAACACAACCTAAGCCTAGGAGCGCTCCGGAGCAAAAGAAACCATCCCGTGAAAGGGATCAAGTCGGATTCGGGAAGGGCCTAAAGCAGGAGAGCGCCGTAGGAAAGCTGCGCGTCGGAGGATGACTGGTCCACCTGCTTCGTCGCTCCTGGTGGCGGTCGTGTGGCTGCTGACGTTAAAAGGCGCCCACCCCTCCTGGGGAAGGCAGAGCGAAAGCCGGTCTGTGGCATCCTTGGACGGGGAGCCCTGCTGGGTTAGCAAAGCCAGAGCCGCGACTCTCCCTCAGCACCCTTATGCGAGCTACCCGCGTCCGACTGTGGGAGGGTCGGCGTCGGCGGGGCACAGAACCGCGCCCTCGAGGCTCCGCCGCGCTCCCAGTTCCGACGGGAGCAGCGTGGAAGACACGTGGGAAGAAAGCAACGTTTTCCCGCTACGCCAAAGCGCAAAAGCCGGCCCTTCTGCCCCAGCTGCGGGTTGGGCGCCGGATTCCGTCGCTGCACTTTACTTCTCCGGAAGAGCCGAGCAACTACTGTTGCGGCCGGGAGCCCTCGCCGAGCTGCCCCGTAGCGAATTCACCATCGAAGCTTGGGTGAAACCCGAGGGGGGGCAGAGCAATCCGGCGATTATCGCAGGTAAAGTTGTGGAAGTGGGTTAGGCTAAGCCCGGGGGAGAAGGGGGCCGTCTTGGCGACCGTTCATAATTTATACGGATATGGTAGAGAACGAAGGCTCGTAAGAAGCCTAAGGACAGAACTGGGCAAAAAGTCGGTACACGTGACCCGTGACGCGGGCTCGTATCTCCTGCCAGGGATCGAATAGCCCCGAAAGGTTTTCTGTCGGGTCGATGTCTTTGGGCGTTGCGTTACTTGAACTTTCCAATATTGTATCTGTGAGAGGGGAGAAGGGACATTTGCAAGCAACAGAGAGCCAGAGTAGTTCGTTTCAAGCATAGAATCCTGTGTGCTTGCAGTTGGCTTGTCAGCATGTAGCTCCACATACTGATCAAAATCACGATTAAAAAAACAAAACGGAAAACAAGCAAGCACATTGGCTAATAGCTATAATAGAAGATACTTGGATTGATTTTCATTGGTAATTATCTTTTCTCCGCATTTCTTGATTTGCACTACTGAGGCAATGAATGCTGATGTGCTGAACAGTTATATTCACTATTTTACAGTTGCCTAATACACATTTTCTATTTAGAGTTATGTTAAACATATTTAACTTGATAGAGACACAAACCTGGCTATTCAGGAATCCTTCTGTTCCCTTGTCAGAATGTTCATTCCCTCCCTTCTATACTTTATTTTGCAACAGACTGTCATGTGTACTCTGTATGCAACAACAGTTTTTGCTATTTAAAGCTACTTTGCATGCATTATTCAGAAGGAAACTCAGTGAATTCTGACACAGAGAGAGAGAGATTATTACTGCCCTGCTTTGCTGATTAGTCCAGTAAAAGCTTTTTTTCCCTAAAAAATTAGCTCTATCCAATCCGTGATTTTGTTTTGGAATTGCGAAAACAGTTTAGGATGGGAAATAGTTAGGAGGCTTCAGTTGGACCTGGTTAATACTGTGTTGCCCATTTAGACTAGACTGGATGCTGGAAAAATATCAGTGACAAACCACTTCCTACTGTTGCCAAGAACATTATACCACCTCCGTTTCAATGCTGTTGTCCTTTACCCTGCCTGAATTGCCACTGTGATCACACATCTGCTAACAGGCAATGACAGTTGTTGAAAGAACACTCAGTAGTTGATTATGGGGTCCTTGCTGAGTGACAAATATTGGCGGGTCTATGAGTGGTCATAAAGTTTCAGTTCCTGGAAGGTCCTATTAAGTACACTAGCAGCATTTCAACTATGTAAGCAACTCTGATGGAGCAGATGAAGTGTGTGAGAGCAGGAATATGTGAAGAGTAAGTAACTTGTATGTACACATGTATACAAATCTCCTAAGAGTAAGTCATCAGTAGACCAGCCTTGTGGGCTAAAAAAGATAATTTGCTCCTATTGTATTGGGATAGGTTAAAACACTAGAAAACGAAGACCTGGGTTCTGGGTCTACAATATGAGGAGAATGTAATTGCTTAGGAGTAATGTTACAGAAAGCCTCCTCCAATATGTTCCTGCGAAATGCTTGTTTTAGCAGCCCCCTCCCCAAATGTGTGATGCATTTGACTTACTGCACCCAAATAGGTCTTGTTTGTGGTAGTCTCCCTGGTGCTTTCCCAATGAGGCATGCCAGAACTGATTTTATTATCTTTCTAGCATCAGGCAAGATATTTTTATCCTCCTGTACCTTTTAATATAATGCCATGTCACTTTAAATGATTGATATAAAGAATAAAGTAATTTCTGCCCCTTTTATGCTTGTATTTTTTAGTCTAATGTAAACCTAAATTAAACTTTTTAATTTAAAAGGTGAGATTGCAATTTCAGTATATTGTAAGCCTTTCTGGGAGAATTCTGTTTTGAAGGGTGCTGTGTTTTTAAAAAATAAATAAATTATGGTATCCCAGAATTTTTCATCAAGCTGGATGATAGAAAAAAAAGCTAGGCATGGGAGGGAAGGAAGGAATTATGAAAAAAAACCCTGCAGTCCACCAAATATTGTAACCAGCATGTTTTCATTTAGACCCGTTGCAAGGAGGAAGTCATAGATTAATTGAATCAAACTGCTATGTGCTGTAGATACCAGATTACGGGATAAAGGAGCAGTGATTTATCTTGTTGTTACTTCCTTTTGCCTCTAGCTTGGATAATTTCTTCCTGACCAGACAGAAAGCAAATGTAAAAGTTAAAGCAAAAGTAAAGAGAAATTTAATGATTTTTATCATGAGATTTACATTAGGTAATGAAGTAGTTAGTCATTTGAAGCAAAATGTCCAGCAAGATGAATTTGGTTGCAAAGTGTTTATTTACTTTATTACAAACTGTGAATGTTACAGTTTTTCTTGAAATCACGGAAACAGGGATGCTTTGAATTCATAAGGCCCAGAGTAAGCTTCCCCAGCTGGGGATTGATGCATTATGCATATGTATTTTTTTCTTTTCCGGTGCCTCTGAGTCAGTTTTTGACTCCTTCTGGATTGCCTGGACAAGTCCTGCAGTTTTCTTGGCAAGGTCTTTTTTTAAAGTTGTTTGGTATTGCCTATTTCCTAGGGCTGAGAGAGTGGGATTGGTCCAAGTCACCTAGCTGGCTTTGTGTCTAAGGCAGAACTCATGGTCTCACTTCTAAGTATGTATTAATTTATTTGGCTTGCTACATTAAAGACAAATAAATAAAAACAATGGAGATAGAACCTAAGCATTTGCAGATAAACGTAGCAATGAAATCAGGAAGTGCCTCATTCATTGTCTTTGAGGTTTACTGTATAGAATACAGGATACAAATAATAGAGTTGAAATTCTAGTGTAGTGAGAATAAAGATTATTGAAATTTAGTGTGATACAGCTTTTAATTTTATTGCTTTGGGTAATTTTAATGGCCACCCACTTTCAGTGGATTTGGGCAATGCCCATAATTTAAAAAGACACACAAATAGCTAAAAATGTTAAATCAACATATAACCCAGAGTAAAATTCTCTAATAAGAACATCCACAAAGCAGGAGCCATTAAACAAATAACAAACATCAACCCTTGCTAATAAAATTATAAAAGAATGTGCTGTTTTTTCAAACTTGAAAGCTATAGCAAGCCTTTGAGTCACATGCTTATAGAGGCATATTCCAAAACAGCAATATGTAAAACATGGGCAAAAGCTAAAATTAATAGAATTTAAATTCCTTAATTTGATCATATTAAATTCCTAATTGAATCATATTAAATTACATGAAATTAATTACACTGAGATAATGCAATTACTTAACAGCTTTTGAAACAGATAAGAGAAGGTCTTATCCCAGAAGGTCACATAGTTTCCTTGGCTACAGATTGTGTATATCTGAATTAAATCAATTTCTGCACATAATATGCACACAAATACTGTATGCTATTATGCATCAAAATCATGAAAGTGAAAATGGAAATCCAGTTGAAGATTGGGAATATGAAACTAACATTGTATTTCTGGAAAACACAATAAACGTTTTTTGAAACAACCTTCAATAGAAGTAAGTCTTGCTGGCAATGAAGGATTCCAGTATTTCTGACATCTACTGCAACATTTATTATTAATTTTTCTTCATTTTCTTTCGTTGACAACATCAATTTTCTGAATCTGGAAGAGGATGAATTTTTATTAAAATGATGAAGTGGAATTACAAAGAACCTTGAGGAACAGATACATCATCATGGCAAGGATTATCAGAATTGAGTCAATTTAGTTGTGTAAGATGGATTTTCAGAGAACTTAAAAAGTTGTGTGAGATTCCATAGCTAGAATTTATGAAGAAGAGAATTCAAAAACTTTTACGTAAGAATGGAAAATAGGAGAACATAGGAGATACACTTAAGTTCTCTGATATATTTTAAAATGATATGATCAAGAATAAATATATAACTCAAGATAATAGATTAGTTGGAACTTTTAAGGAAAATATCAGACCCAGAAAGAATTAAGGCTCTTGAGAGATACTGAGACAAGTAAAATAACTTATATTTGTATATGCTGTGGTTGACATTTTATTAGAGTTGAAGTGAAGATTGAATTACTCAATATCTGGGTTGCCTTATCTTCACCCCAAGAAGAGTTATGTTCAATCTGCACAAGAATATAAAATAATACAAGAAGTTATTTTTTGCCAAGATAGATTTAGAGAATAATAGAGTAGTCAGCATGGGGTGAGTAAGGAGCAGAACTCAAGAACATATTATTAGTCAAACTGTACATATCTAGAACACATTTTATTGATTACTAGGAATCACCAAATTTTAAACTAAATAATTAAAAAGATTAATGATTTATATCATATTAGCCCAGTGGATCATAAGTAAATATGTTTTATTCATAAGATCACACAACATTGGCTAAAGGCTAATAGACTACCATTATTTGTTAGGAATAAAAAAAACTAAAGGCAGTATTCCTGCTGATTTGAGATAACATTGACAAATGAATGGTACATGTTATAGAGAAATGGGAAAAAATCAGGTGTTTAAAAACCTCAAATCTCCAGACTCAATAGATATAACAGGTTATATATATGGAAAAAATTGCACACTGTATGATTTATGCCAGCAGATTACATAATGGAAAACAGTTTCTTAGAAGCAAATCATTCCTGAAATAGAAGCTAGCATGCTGAGAAGAAGGTTGCCATTCACTTTTTGGTGGTAGGGTACTGAACTATGTAGACCCTTGAGTACAAGTGGTCCTCAACTTACAGCAGTTCATTTAGTGACCATTCAAAGGTACAACAGGAAAAAAGTGACTTATGACCATTTTCACACTTATGACCATTGCAGCATCCCCATGGTCACGTGATTTACATTCAGATGCTTGACAACTGACTCACATTTATGACAGTTGCCGTGTACTGGAATCATGTGATCCTCTTTTGCAGCCTTCTGACAAGCAAACTAAATGGGGAAACCAGATTCATTCAACAATAGTGTTACTGATTTAAGAATTGCAGTGATTCACTTAATAAATGGGGACAAGAAAAGTTGTAAAATGGGGCAAAACTCTCTTGACAAATTTCTCACTTAGCAACATAAATTTTGGGCTCAATTGTGGTTGTGAGTTGAGGATTGTCAGATAGGGATAGGGAATGGGAAAGGGAAAAACTTTGACTGTAGTTTATATAATTTGCACTTTACAGATTGAATTGTGATGCAATTATCTATTAACCTTTGTGCATTTAGTTTAGTTTAGTTTAGTTTATTTCAATTTCTATGCCGCCCTTCTCCCGAAGGACTCGGGGCGGCTTAAAATAAAACAGAAATATAAAAAACAT
>JANHFM010007720.1:7786-19485 GCA_032468115.1 Grayia smithii | reverse complement strand
TCTGCTCCCACCATATCTGCCTCTCCCAGTCAGCACCGGGATGGAATGACCCTGTGTACCCTGGACCTCTTCCCCCCTTCCTCTCCACCCCCCCATCCGTGACCATCAGTAGGCTTAGGCAGGTGACCGGCATGAGCCCTCCCAGGCTCTGACCAAATTTTATGTCCCTCCCCCCTCCTGGGTCCCCTTAAAATCCGAATTAAATAACGATTTAAAAAGCCCGTTAGACCCCGTTTTGTGACATGCCACCTCTTGGGGTTCCAAAACCCGTCATTAAGGGGAGATCACTTCAAAGAGGCTGGCCAGCCCTGCGAGAGGGGAGAGTCTTGTAGGGCATAGAGCTGAGGTGCGGTATAGGCCAGTCATTGGTGGAAGATGGTAGGTGGCAGCAGTAAGTCGATAGATGGTCTGATAGAGAACAAAATGGTCTCAAGTACTCTTGGAACTCCACTGCCCTCTCATGGCAGTGGAGAGGTCACAGGTTACACTGCTCCGCACACTGGGTCCTCCTGAACTTTTCCATCTTGCCTCTCCAGCGGCGGAGACCATCTGGCAGCAGAGTTTCCACTCTTACTGCTGCCATTATTGTCGCTACTTTTCCATCCATGGTTCCTCTGCTAGGCCTGCTCTGCTGTGGGACAGGTAGTGCTTTTTGGACCCAAGCACCAGAGGGTCACTATTGGACCACAACTGCTACACCTCCGTTCCGGACACCATCGATGCCACTGCTAGCTTTCTGGCCCGGCCGTCGTGGGAGGGCAGCTGGAGGCACCAATTTCTGTGTGCGGAGCATTGTAAATTTCATGACTTTATGGTGGTATTTTGGGAATAAAATAAAGCATGCACTTTTATACTTTTATATAGGGAAATTTACTTGCAGAAAAGTAATATTTTACAAATATATAAAATATATAACATTAGGAAAAATGTATACAGTATATATGCCAGGATATCTATTTCTTGATTAGGGGTGAGAGTGGGAGTGGGGGGGGGAGGGAGGATGGAAAGAAGGAAGGAAGGAAGGAAGGAAGGAAGGAAGGAAGGAAGGAAGGAAGGAAGGAAGGAAGGAGGAACTGTATATATAGTAACTGTTCTGGAGACTCTAAATATATTCATGTCAGCCCAGATACTGATTGGCCTTTTATTTTCTCTGTTCCCCCAACACTTTCTGGATAGTCTCCTTTGGCTGAATTCCCTGGATGAGGTCCAGCTTTACCACAGTGAGAAGGCAGTATAGCCGCTTGATGAATGAGGCAAGGAGAAATGTCTGTAGTATTTGATGATTTAAATTTAAGTGCCATTAATTGTCTGATGACACAGGGCTCTATTTTTTCTTGCCATCTGAAAGGTGAGAAAACTGAATTTTGAAATGGAGATTAGCTGGGGGTATTGGATTGAATAAGGATTGGACAGAACAGGACTTTTTAAGATGGATGAAATGTGAATAGCTGGCTTGCTAGCATTTCTCCTGTTTCAGAGGGTGTTACATTCACCTTAAGGGGTTTTGGAAGACTAAAGTCCCTCATGACTTTTTGACAGCTTTAGAGAGGCTGCCAGATTTTATCACTTATGATAATTTGCCATGATGATTCATACTTTGAGCATATGCTGGCAATACTACTACCATAGATATCTACTTTCCAGAAAATGTTTGAATTGGAAGATTTTCCTATGCTAATGAGTATAATTCAGATTAGCATATTGAACTCAGTGTCCTCATCTCCAAATGAGAACAAAAATTAAGTCCAATCTATTGTATGGGGTTTGAACATTGTCTCCAGATTTACCAAGAACTATGATATCTGATGTGCAGAAAAAATATTAGAATGCTTGAAAATTATTAAACAATAGAGGTTTAACTTCTCAATTTTTAGAATATTCACCTCAATAGGAAATAGTATACAACTCTGAAACTGCCAAATTTGTTTGAAGTAGAAAACTTTTCATGGAAATATTTAGCCTCCATAAACTTGTTCAGCCCACATTTCTGACCACCTCAATGCCTTATATACCTTGCAGAAAACTTGAGAATTTCTGTTGGCACAGAGAATTGTTGCTTGAAATTTGAATGATATACCCAAATTCATGCAATTTCTGTAAATTCTGAAAGGACACGATGTATATATGCATATTTACACCCACAGCTTGGGATCTGAATGCTAAAGGAGGATTCCATTGCATAACAGAACACCTGTGCAATAATATTTTATGGTGAAACTTTTTTTTCTGAAGAGAGACATTTTAAATAAAGAAAATCTAAATGATAATAACATTGAACAAAAATGTTTCTAGCAGATGTTGAATGAAAAATAAATGGGCAAAATCAATCATGGACCAATCATTAGGTCTGCACAAACCTAATTCTGAAAATCTTAAATTTTCAGTTACAGTATGTTCCTTTGTCAGACAGAGTAAACTTGATAAAGTTTGGTCCATTAGTTTTCTTGGGGTTTTTTTGTTGTTGTTCTAAAGATACCCTTTTCACCAATCTGTCCAGGTCCCTCAACATTGAGATTTACTATTTGTGTCGGTGTAATGCCATCCCAGTCCTGCAATGCATATAGTAAGAATCTTGGTAAAATTATTTTGTTCATTCAGATTTTTGATTTTTGGTTAGAATCAAGGCCAAATGGTGCTTTTTCAAAAGGCGACTGAACTTCCCTTGTTTTTCATTGAAGACATTTTGCTTCTCATCCAAGAAGCTTCTTCAGTTGTTCAGAAGATGAGAAGTGAAATGTCTTCAAGGAAAAACAAAGAAAGTCATTTCTAATTGAATGTACAATAAAGAGAACAGGACCAGTAACAATAATTCAAACCATATGGTTTTGTGTGTTTCTTTTTTTTTTTTTTCAAAAGAGACTAAGCAGTACAGGAGGAGAGTTTTTTTTGGCTTGCTTGAAATTGTGAGCATAAATTATTCATATCTGAGGCATGAACTAACTGCTGAATCTTATGTCATGGGCCAGATTTCTCATTCCTCCTTTCATCTGCAACAGTAATTGCTACCATCTTTGAAAACAGAGTCCTCTGGGAGATGGGCGGCATATAAATATAATAAATAATAATAATAACCCCATTAGTTTTTGTGAATTTGATATCTGGGGCCAAATCTTTACATAAGGTTGGCTGGAGATGTAAGAAGTTTTCTTTCTATGACATCTTTTACAAAATGAGAGGTGGTTGGGTTAGACTTGTACCAGGTACTTTTGCATCCAAATCCTATCTCTTGCTTCTTCTGTTTCTACTTCCTGTTTACCTGTTCCTTTGCTGACTTCCCACTTGCTGTCTGTCTGATCATGGAAACTGCTTGTTCATTAAAGTTATATATTACCATTTTAAAAAAGCTGTTCCTGGAGTAGAACTCTCTGATCCCATCTTCGCACACATTGCTGGCCTGGCTTCTGAGAAAAGACCCCTGAAAGCATTGTGAGATTTTCCAAAGCAAATTCTCTGGATTTTCAGAGCAGGAATCTGTAGCAAGAAAAAGCTTAGCACAGTGTGGTGTTGAAGTTGAAATGACAACAAGAGAAGAAAGCATGTTTATCACTACCTGATTATAGCAGTGAAGGAACCATAGTATTTAATTTCATATGAAGAAGAAAAGGATTGTGATTGAAGTATCTTGCAATTTGCATTAAGTACAAATGTCAGAAGAGTTGGTCATATTTCAGATATTCACATTCACCTTCTTATCTCCTGTGTGAGAGCCAGGTTTTAATCACCAAAAGTTTTGGCTCCAACTTTTGTAGATTTTTCTTCCACATTCCAGATGATCTGGGAAAGTAATTGGTACTGAAGGCTGAAAAATTATCTCTTATTTTTTTCCCTACCATATTAATATTTGAGCAATAAGGAAATGAAGATGCAGGTATTTTTGAGACTGTTGAATTCTATTTTTTTATTAGTACATTTTGTAGATCTTGAAAATGTCTTTGGAGTTTTATTTTTGCACATGTTAAAATAGTTCATTGCTCCAATCTTGAATGACAATATACCATTTACTGTATATATACAGCTAAAATATTGCATTCTTTTTATCTGTATTTAGAAATTTGTAAGAGTGAGCTTTGGAAACCCTCTGTGAATGTTAAGGGCAGGCATTATGTGGAACTGGTATGTGTTTCTCCAGCAGAAGGTTGTATTCTATTAATTAGGTAGATGGTTAAGACTTTAAGGTCAGGTATGCTACACGGATCCCATGAGCAGGGGCTACTTCATAAATTCTTATTCTGTCTTTCTTTGGACCTAACTAGATATAGTCCTGGTCAGAAATGGTCTGCCTCATCTACAAGATTCCCAATTCAAGATCCCAAATTATTGGTTATTAGGAGAACAGTCAGCAGCTCACAAAGAGTATAAGATTAATGAGCCATTTGTAATATTTCAAAATTTACTTCATTTAATTTAAATAGCATCTTTCTAGTTGCAAAGAGTGTATACTTGAAAAAATCTCTGTGTCGCTGTAATTTAATATTTGCCACCTTTTGTTTACCTTGCATATAATAATGAATATTAGTAATAACAGGAATACATTATGCAAAATACTTAATGTTCGCATAATAGTGGCCTAATTGCAGAATGAAAAGTGATCTTCCCTAGTATATCCAGCTGTCTCAGCAAGCAATGGTATTATTTGTTTTCCAGAAGAAGAAGAATAACCATGGGATAGGAAAGACAGATGGGACTGAGACCAAAAATTGTCAGTGTGAGCCATTTGCTGTAATGCTCCTCTGGGGTTTTACTTGCTCAGTCAGCACCAATTCTCTGGATAGCTCCACTGGCAAAGGAATAAGGCTGGCTGCAAAGCTGAACAATTTAAATGCAATACTTGATGCAGTGTGATATGCAAATAATGTCTACTTTTTTTTTTAACCTAAGCCATTAGACAAACCATTTTCATTAAACTGCAATTTCCAAGACACTTGGGGTGGGGTGGAAATAACATTTCAATCAGTTTAAATATGTACCAGTAATTTTGCTGTAGCTATGCCATATGGTTTATACTACTTCTGAGCTTAATATATAATACTTTTACTAGCATTCATTATATTGCATTCTTTTCCCCTTTTTTCTCTCTGTCCTCTCCATTCAGGTGTATTTGACAATTGCTCTCACATTGGCAGCGATAAGGGGTGGACTTTGGGCATCCGTTCGGAGGAGAATCCTGAAAGAAAGAATGCCCGTTTCTTCTTCTCACTCCGTACAGACCGTATCAAGAAATCTGCCACTATATTGGCATATCACCGTTACCAGCTCCATACATGGACTCATGTGGCAGCCACTTACAGTGGGAAGGAGATGCTTCTTTACATCAATGGCAGGCGGGTAGCTCGCAGTTCCCAGCAGTCTGGTGACCTTCACAGTCCCTTTATGGCCTCATGCCGCACTTTGATCCTGGGAGGCAGCAACTCAGACGGACTCAACTTCCGAGGCTATCTGGCTCTGCTAGTCCTTTGGAACATTGCTATGCCCCAAGAGAAACTTCAGAGGGCCTTCCTGGGAAAGTTTGAAGACAGAGAACTTTCCTTATTGCTCAGTGCAAAGTTAAGCCATTTGCAGCAGCAGTGGGTAACATTCAAGGATGGTGTCTACCCACAAGTAGAGATGATATATAGACCAGAACCTCAAGTTCTGTCTCCACTTATTCCCCCGCTCTGTGGACAGACTGCCTGTGATAATGTGGAATTGATATCTCATTACAACAGCCACTGGCCGCTACGGAATGAGAAAGTAGTGCACTATCGGGTTGTCAATATCTATGATGATGATGGTCTCCATCCTACTGTGAGTGAGGAACAGATTGCACACCAGCACCAAGCCCTGAATGAGGCCTTTGGCCACTATAACATCACTTGGCAACTTAGAATTCACAAAGTATATAATTCATTGCTCCGCTACCGTGTGATTCTAATGAACTGTGAACCAGGAAAAATTGGCAATGAGTTTTGCAATCCTGAATGCAAGCACCCATTGACAGGCTATGATGGTGGTGACTGCCGTTGGCTGGGGCGCTGCTATATCTGGGAGCGTCGGGATGGTGTTTGCAACATGGAGTGCAACAATATGCTCCACAATTTTGATGATGGAGACTGTTGTAACCCCAAAGTAACTAATGTAAAGAAAACTTGCTTTGATCCAGATTCTCCACAAAGGTAAGTAGAAGTGGCCAACACATTGTGCTACTCTCTGGGGGTTTCTAGGTTTCCAAAGATTACAGATTTTATGAGTAAATTTCTGTTTTTAAAATTTGTTTTTCATTAATGTAGTGCTAGATATCTAACTCAAAGCTTATCCTACATTAATTTATAATTGCTGTTGTTAATTACACAAGTATATATTGTTGTGAAGCTTTTAACAGCTTTACTGTCATTGGAAAAGTTTTTCTCCACTACTGATTTATAGTATTTTTGTGGCATCATCCAGTCATCATTGTGGTGATATAAAATCGGTCCTAATTACTGTTTTTGGGGGCACAATGCTTGGATAACTATGGAAAACTGTCAAAAGTTCCTAGTGAAAAAATCACCTTTCCCTCATCCTTTTCTCCATTTGTTTATATCTATGCACGTGGAAACATACAATTTCAATTCCTTAACGTTAATTCACACATTATTCAGGAACAGTCTTGACTTCATCCTTGAGTACAGTCCATTGTAAATAAATGTAAGTACAAATTGACAATATTTGTATTTCCAAACAGCAGTTGTATTTTATATTTTTAATTGATTAGTTGATACCTAAGTCTGTTTTATTTGATACCTAAACAAAGTATGCAAAGAATTTAGTTATTATTTTCTTTCTTGCATACCATTTTTCTTTAGATCATGACTGGCAACTCACTACCCCATGTGCTGCAAAAACTGTGGCCCAGGGATTTGTGCATTTCCCAACTCTATGCTTTTTCCACCAACCATTGATCAATTGGGTAATGCGTTGCTTGTTTGCTGCCAACAGCACCAATTAGATAACATGTTGTTACAAGTGTCCCAAAAATTTAGTACACATCATTGGATAGAAGCTGGAAGCATTATGTAAAATAGGAATTTCTTTAAGGTCATAGCAGGATATTGGACAGCTGGGCATAAAGTGAACATGTGTCCCCTGCAAGTACCAGTAGGCAAGTTGATACTGATAGTATTTTCTTAGTAGTGTTGTATGTAGCTATACCTGATAACACAAAGCCATTAGTGTTATCACTATATGCTACCTTATTAATAAGCTTTGTAATTAATTTACTAAGATAGCTTTCTCTTCTATTATGTAATAAAATACATACCATTTATTGAAACACTATATAACACTCATTATTTTTTAGCAGTAGTTTGATTAGCTTTCCCTTCCTTTTCATTAATTTGTATGGCCTTTGAGCTATACATGTTGAATTCTGAATTCTTAATACAATTCTCAACCTCCAGAGTTCTGTAAATTTCCTTCTGGAAGCTGAGCATTTTACTGAAGGTAGTTGGAAATTGTACCAAGCTGGGATATCAGCCAGGAACTATTCCTGGGAAAATAGCAACAAGTGCATCAAATACATGTGTGTGTGGGGGGGGGGGGGGCTACTAGGACCTGAATTGCTCTTAGTTTATGTGTCAGGGGTTATCAAAGTTAATTGCAAGATGTTTTGCAGATGCCCTGTTATATGACTGTCACAGGTATTTGGCAGTAAATTGTTGACCAGAAGCAAGGTGCACCTTAAAAGTGACAAACATTTCTATCCCCAAAACCAACACAGAGCACTTTTAGTGGATCTGGAGTCTGAAGAAATTAAACTTATAATTACTGGAACTAATCTTTATGCCAGGCTACCACTAACATTTTAGAATAATTCAGCAGATGCTCCAGCAGTCACATTTTACAAGAAGGCTTTTGGTCCATGGAATATAGATTCCTTACCTCTGATCAGGACATTTTATGAATTTGGCATAATGAACTGTAAGCTGCAAAACTCAGTTACAATATATTTGTAAAATGTTTAAATTTAAATATTAGCTCTGCTACAAATATTTAACACAAAAGTTCATTATTTAGCCCAGAGTTGATTAGAATTTATTGACAGAAGCATTAGAAAATTGAGTTTTCGCTTGTAAATGAAAAATAAAAAAAGGGAAGGATAGAGATCCTTCCTTTTCATTTGGGTAATTCCCAGACATCAGTTATAGTTTTGGCTGGGAATTCTGGATTGCATTTCTAATTCAACTGGGAAGACCAGGAATAGGACATTTGATATTTTATCATCATCTCATGTATATTTGTATACATTGGGCTATTGGTTGCACAGAGAACTATTCTGAACCAGAGAGGTGAATTTTGCAAGAGAATATTTTACAAATGTGTAAATCAATCAATTTTATTTTCTGTTGGCTCTTTGAGATATACCAGCTCAGACTTGGCAAGGACTATTGGAACACTATTGTGGAAGGGTATAATAGAATCCTGAAAGCCTATCCAGATATTCATTTTTTTCTTTCCTTCTCTATCAGATAGAATCAAGGCAGGGCAATTTTGAATCCTCCTTTTCAAAATAAAGCTGGTTGTTTAACTAATGACTGCATGATTATTGAATTCTTTCTCTGACTCCTCTCTACTTTTCAAATGTATTGTAATTTGCCTTATTTCAGAGGTCTTCAAACTTGACAGCTTTAAGACTTGTGGACTTTAACTCCCATAACTTCCAGCTATGTTGGCTAGAGAATTCTGGGAGTTGAAGTCCACAAGTCTTAAAGCTGCCAATTTTGAAGACCTCTGCCTTATTTCATCCTAACCATATTCCTGTAAAGTAAGTCACTTCCTCTTTTATATGCTTGTTTCTTCCATATAAAGGATGCAAGAGAGTGATTTGCCCAAGAGCCAACTATCTCATGACAAAGTTGGAATCTGAAGCTTATGTCTCCAAAAGTTTTGCTGTTCAAAATAATTTTTAACTGGAAACAAATGAAGAAAAGGAAACAAAGATAGAATGATCAGATCCCCTCTGGTTTAAAGTCCTGGATGGGAGGGCTGGTAGTGTTAATGGAAAGAGAAGCAGAAGGAGAACTTTTTCTGATATCTTGCAATTTAATTTTACCTTTAATTTGATTCAAAAACTCAGGAAGATAGGCATACAGTTTAAACATTAGAATGATATCTATTTGATTCAATAATAATAAAATAAAGGATAGTGACAACTTACTAGGGACCAAATGCTGTTTCGAATAGTTCCATCTTAACCAATGTCTGGAATATATAAAAGATGAGGCAAGCCTTGATCCTAAGAGAAGGTGACTGCAGAAAGTGAAGGCTGAGGCTACCAGATCTTTTCTTAGATAGGCCAATTCTAACTGGCTGGGTTAGCAGATACTTAGGTATGATGGTATACAGAGCTTTCTAGGTCAAACCAGTACTTTGCATTGCACTTCTTGACAGCCAGTGCAGGGGCCCTTAGCACATGTATAATGTGAGCCTGATGAATAACACTTGCCAATGAGTTTCAAACACCCTTTGATTTCTGTTTTCTGCATAAGTTGTCCAAGTATGCATAGTTTCTCTCTTGTCTGTGAGCTTCTGCTTTTAGCAAGTTTCTGACTATGAGTTAAATGTCTGAAGCGGAAAGATTATTTGCTCTGTCTGGAAGGAAGCCTGGCACTCTTCTGAAAGTCTTCTACAAGAAGAACTTTGTTCTGTCTATTGCACCTTAACTCCAAAAAAGGCTGCTCCTTCCTCTATTCAATTATTCAGAAGCATATTCTGTTAAATTGAATATTTTTGAGTAAAGAGGAAATATGGATTTATTTGTTTAATTTGCTTCCCTGGAAATGCCTTTGTTCTTTCATTGGAAAAGGAATCTGTCCTTGTACTTCAAAATAATACAGCAATGTTCTTGAATGCAGAAGAAAATTGCAATTGCGATCGAATTCATCTACATCTGTGAAACATTACAAGCTAGATATGAGATCCAGTGTGGATATTTCCTTTAGTAAAGTAGTACTTTCTTCTAACATAGGACCATATGTTCTACCCCTCTAGGTGACTTCAGCATTCTCCAGTCAGCTAAAGTCGCAGAGATAGCAAAGGCCACTTACATATTGACAAAACACTTTTGCCTAGACATATTTAATCAGTAATCATGAAATAAGGTGGTAGGAAGCAGCTGAGCTTGAGGGGATGAGTCAGACAGATGGGGACAGTTCAGATCAGCTAGATAACTTTGTAGAATTCATAAACACAAATTCTTTCAGTGTAAATACACATGATTATTTGAATAATCAGTTGCAGATAAGCTATTTCTCCATGGAATTTCATATCCTTACATTTCCACCAGAAGCCTGCAAGCAGTTATTTTGAGTTTTTTGAACTTGAAAAAACTCTTGTTGCATAAATTTTGTTCTGAGCTAGAGACAAAACAGAAGCACATTGGAACAATAATTGTCTGTTCTTAGTGCCATAATTTACATCTTGCCTTGTAACTTGTAATTGTTATTTTTTGTTGTTGTTGCATTTACTCCTAGGACCAAAATACAAAGCTGCTGTTTGCTGGGCTACCTCTCCTTGGAAGACCACAGATATACTAAAAAAGATGTTTGTTGGAGAGGGGGCAGTATTTGTTTTCAATGTTATTACAAAAAATAACATTGGGTGGGCATTGTAGATATTATGAACTACCACCTAATTTACTTTTATGGCCTTGGTTTGAAAAATGAGAAAGCCTGGCTTGCTGTAGGTTCTCATCTTTTCTTATGGCTGGAACACTTGAGGAAAAATTAATTTTTATTCCATACAGAATATGTGAGATGTTCCAAGTTTTGTCCCATTTGGATATGCAACCCAGACTATTCCAGTGAATCTATTGAATTGGGAGGCTTTTTCCTAAACTTGAAACAACACCTATTTTTCATTTTGTGCATGCTCTCTGTGTGCTCTTTATCTGAAAGTGGGATGATTTCAACCAAAAGATGTCTCATGCCCAGCTTTCTTAATCTAAACTTCTAAACTTTGCAGGGCATCTGAAGATTACTTGGCTTTCTGGTGATGTCATTTTATTTAGCTATGGTGAAAGCTGGCTCTCTGCCAGTTATCCATTCAGGATCTCACTCAGACAAGTTTGTAAGGTTATAATGTAAATAGCAAGGACTCTAATGCTGGAAATTCTTGCTGTGTTTTTCAGGGCCTGCCACTTAAAAGGAATTTTACTACCCTTTTCGATTTGTGTGCGCTTTAAATTGTCTGCTGGCGAATCTGCACGCCAGACTCTTGCGGCTCCTGATCCATTAAGCTCTCGTCGGTCAATATTTTGCTTTTTCAAAAATCTATTAAGTTCCATTTGCAAGGGATTACTGCTTATGTGATTGATTCTGTCTAGCAGCTAACATTAAAAAAATAAAACAAAAAAATCAAAACAAACCTCAAGGAGACAGAGTAATAGAGCAGAAAGAGCTAGATTTATCCCTGAGGAAAACAGTATCCTGTTATATGTTGCAAATTGAGAATTTTTTCTAATGCACAATTTATATAGTCCATGTGAAATCAGGGCAGTGGTTGTGGATGTTGTTCTCATTGTATTTTAAAATAAAAATACCTACAATTTAGAAGGGTTTAGAAGCAACTTACAATTTAGAAGCAACTAGTGAATATAAGTTACTGCACTTTCTGATTATCTAGATCAGTGTTTCTCAACCTTGGTGACTTTAAGATGGGTGGACTTCAACTCCCAGAATTCCCCA
>JANHFM010007719.1:38850-49486 GCA_032468115.1 Grayia smithii | reverse complement strand
TGTGTATGTATTGTGAGCCGCCCAGAGTCCCTAGGGAGATGGGCGGCATATAAATACAATAAATAAATAAATAAATATACACACATCTTCCCCCCCACCCCCAGTTGAATACTGATTAATACATTGCTACAATATTAATTCCTTCCCCTTGGAATCCAGCTTCCCCTCCATTTTTAAAAAACTAGTAAATCCATTTGCAAACTATTTATTGCATTAAAAGCTATGTCCCCACTAAAAAAAATTTCCCCAGTGATGTGACTTTTGCCTTCATTATGTTGCCCCTCAGTGAAATCCAAGCTGAATTGTGGAGCAGAGACTCAGGGAATTCCCCAAGCTCCCTCTGAAACCTAATTGGGTCCATCATCAGGCATTTTTAAAAGACTGGTCCAAAAAAAGGGCATGAGTGGAAGTTGAAATGGAAACATGTTCATTATGTTCATTGTTCATCTACTTATGACTGACTTTCAAGATGGTATTGATTCTTTGGCTTCTGAGAAGCACTTCCATTTTAACGAACCACAATTAAATTCAGGAATATTTCAATTTCCCAAGGGCATGGCTTACCTATTCTGTATTTATGCTGAATGTTCTTCCTCACAACTTATTAAATTACATGGACAGGTTATTTTTTCATTTCCTTGACTTATATCCCTCTGGTAGAAAAAGAAAAATGGAATTTCTCATTCCCTCAGTTGCTTCAGTTCATTCACTGATGTTCATATTTAGCAGAGTATAACCAAGCCCATTCCACAAGCAGAAGCCTAAAACCCCAAAGGAGAAGTAAAATGTATTCAGGAATGTATTAAAGATGCTCCAAAAGCATCTTTAAGCTTTCTATCCTCATGATGAAGGGGGGAAAGAAATGAGTATTTTTTTGGCAGGAAGGCCGTTCTTTTTTAGAAAGCTGATTCATTATTTTCTTAAATGTTGCACAATAAAGCATTAAATCAGGCAGTCAAATGCACAGCTGTGCACTTTTGTAAAAGCGCTGAGTGAATAACTTGTGAGAGTATGATGACAGCTACTGGAGACAAGTATCTGATGTGGTTTTGCTACGATGTAACCATATAACTGATTCCATCAGTTTTTCACTTCAGTTAGCAGATCACCTTGGCCATCATTATCATCGTCCTTCTCCATATATTTCACCAATCATCCCGAAACTCCTTATCAGTGACTGTAGTCAAAATGGTGACATGGCATTTTTATGTCAGTGTAATGATGCTGAGGATGCTACCACAATGCATTAGCACTATGAATTAGCTAGGGTATTTATTAATTTATTATTTATTAATTTATTATTTATTAATTTATTTGCTGCCCATGTCATCTCAAAGCAACTCAGGGCTGCTTTACAGAGTTATAAAGAAACATTAAAACTATCAGCTACAAAATGACAACACAAACAAAAGAAATAAGTGACACCAGAAAAGGAAGCTGGATGCCTGGGGGAGTGAGTGGGATTAACTCTTCATTAATCATCCATTTCCACTGTGAGGTTCCTTCCTTACGGCCTAAGCCATCTGGCAGAACCAGGTCTTAAGGCTATTATGGAAAGTCAATCTCACATCATGGGGTAAAATATTCCAAAGGTCAGGAATGCTTTTCTCCTGGACTCTGCTAGTCAAACTTCCTTGACTGATGGGATCTTGCTAGAGTTCAGCTGAAAGCCTGTTGTCCTCTGTCCAGATCCCCATTGCCTCCAAGCACTGTGGAAGGGCAGTCACAGCACTGCTTGGAACACCAGGGGTGGAGAAGTTGAGTATCAACATAAGAATGATACCTCAGTCCATGACGAATGATCTGACCCAGTAGCTTCATGTAGATGTTACAAAGGAGTGGAGAGAATACTGAGCCCTGTGGTACACCAAAAGGAGTGGCTGCGGGCTGAACCTCTCACTCCCTATCAACACCCATTTAGACCGGCCTTGGAGAAAGAAGTCAAACTAGTGCAAAACTACACTGCACTCCCAGTCTCAAGCCCCACAGATGGCCCAAAAGGATATCATAGTTGATGGTATTGAAGGCTTCTGAGGTCAAAAAGAGCATAGTGTGGCAGTATACCCAACTTTACACACAAAATTCTGGATGCTGTCAGGCATAAATGACCCGATGGGCCTTTTTGGTTTCTAAAAATATATTTCAATCTATATATTGAAGTATATATCTATATATTTTGAGTTTAAAGAAGTATTGCTTTCAATGGGCTACTTCCAGGTAATCCCATTGTAAGATTAGAGTTTCTGGAAGGGCTGAATCATTATGAGTCCTCAGATTCTCCCAAAAGTTTATTATTAAACCATAGGGCATTCATTTGATGTATAATGGTCCAATGTGCTGAACTGCACATTCTAATGTTTTTTCTCCCCCAGTCATAATGACATCCAGCATTACATGTTTGCTAACAAGGGATATTAGCATCTGCAACAAAATGAACTTGGAAACTGTTTTCCCAATGTTCTATAAAAAATACCAAACAGCCTTCATTTTCTTGAAAATTAGGTCTGATGTGAAATTTAATCTACTAACAGCACAGGAAAGAAAAATACAGAAGCCAATTTCCATGTTTATGACGTCTTTAATACTAATTTACTAAAATGCAAAACAATAACTGAATTCCCATTCATCTGCAGCCAACAAGATATGAATATTAGCTTCAGACAAATAAATTTGTTAAATTGTGCACCTTAAAAATAATCACTATAGATGAATATTAATAATGAAAGCAACAATGAATAGAAAATGACTGATAGCTTTTTAGATCAAAAATAATTCAAGTATTTTGTAAAGTTCCTCAGACATTTGTCTTTGAATTTTAAGTTTGTGCAATACCTATCATTGCATAGTAAAGAAAATCTTGTACAACTCCAGTCCTATGTAATTTATTTTAACATGCACCTAGAATATATTCTTGTTAATTTGCGTAGTGGAGCTTTCCTCTCTAAGAATTGGTTGAATTCAGTGGGATCATGCAGCATATCAATATAAGCAATATAAAATTTCCATACATTTCCTGTCGAGTTGAGTCCTATCAATGAAACAAAAATATAATGACTGAAATGATTTTTTTATTGTGTTGAACACCATTACAATGATATCGTGTTAAAAAAACCCCCTAAGTTGCATGTGTTCTTTACAAAATATTGTAAATGAATGCTTATAAAATAAGTCCAGACCTTAGCAGATTTGATGATGTAAGGCTAGGACCACTGAAAAATGACAATTCATTTCTGTGAGCTTTGTGGTTGTGTGGTCATTTATAGTCTATACATAATCTATGTATTTAAATGTATCTATACAGAACCGAACAGCAAAGGAGAAATTTAGAAAAGGAATTATATTTCTTATGAAATTGTTAGTGCAACAAAAAGTTACCCCAACTCTTTATCATATGTACATAATTGGGGACCAGTGTGGTCTGATTTAAAAAAAAATCACATCGCACGTTACAATGTTTTGTGAATTACATAAAGATTTTACTTAATATAACAGACTGACCTTTGTAGCCATATTGAATGGCACTATCTACTGTGGTTACCACTTCTTCCAAAACAAAACCCAAACTTAGCACCTATTTATTTTAATCTCCAATATACTTAAACACGAAGTGGCATTACATAAAATATTCTATAGGGCCATTTTATATTGCAAAAGAGAGGATTTGAGCACATCACATATAGAATCTATTCCAATTTGTTTTTCAGGTCAGGAAGAAAGGTAAAATTCATAACTGACTTTGGAGAGTATTAACCTTAAATAGCAGAATAATTGCATTCCAGACTTTCCCCTGCTTTTTTCACTCACTGTAGAACAGTAACTTCAATACATTGTAAGGATTATGTAAAGACAGCAACCTGCTAAATGGAAGTGCCTAACATTTTTGTGGCCAATGATGTACTATAAGCACAATAAATCACATTAATAATGGGAGCTGGAGTTTCAGGAAAGGTATTTTTCTTATTTAGGTATGGTAAACAGTTCATACTCCTTATTTCTTACATTTTCCATTTAAAAAACGAGGAACCATTTTTCTTATTTCCACTGAGTTTCAACAGCACAATGTCTAATAGTTCTGGGTCTAAATAAATAAGCAAATAAATAAAAATTCAGGTGCTACAGTTGGCCCAAGGACCACAAGTTGCCCACCCCTGAGTTAACTCAAATGGAATTAAAAATGATTGTCATGCTAAACCACTATGATTTCACACAATTGTCAATAAATCTTGATGAAAGGCATCAAACATTGGTATAGTATTAAGTGACCCAGGGAAATCTAAAAATAAATTCAAACATAACTTGAAAAGTATCAGATTTTGCTTTGCTTTGTTTTTTTAATGCTAATACACAATGGGTAATATATCTTAAAAGAATAAAACATTTATATACAGACAGAAATGATTTCTATATGATTAACTGAATTATAAATAGTTCATGCCCAAGTACCTGTGACTGGGAAAAATGCTTTTAAGTAAGTTGCTTTTTCATTATGTACTTAAAGTTTATTCCAAAGCAGTCTTCCATTGCAATGAATGATCAAGCATTTGGAGTTTTGGATATGATTGCAGGCAACTGTAATAAAGGATAACAACATGTTTGTTATCTTATGGCTGCTTTAATGACCATGATTGCTTAATTAGCACCGGCACATAGGCATAGAAAACCCCTAGGCACAACTGCAGCAGCACCTGCACCTGCACCACCAGTGCTAACAAAACCAGTGGGATGCTGCCCTGTATATTGGCTTAATATTAACTTGCGGTTGGCCAGCAGAGGTGCATCCATACAAGCAAGCTTTATTTCCACTACACTTTGGTAGTTACTGGAATTTGCCATTATGGCTTTTCACATTTGCTAATTAGAGAAGTGATGAAAAGCCATGATTATGGTAGAGCTTGGATGTTTGGGAGAAAGGGGCTAAATTATTGTTTCATAAATGCCACTTCTCTGTTTAAGCAGGATTCAATGTTATCTGGTTATGCACATGGCAATATTGTCATTGTTTTTTCTAATTCGGACCTCCATGACAGTAACCACATGTAGCCTAATAGGAAGGTTCAAAGCTATGCTTTGAAAAATAATTACTACAGAAATAAATTCAAAAAGACATGGATATCTGGATGCTGTTTATGCACTTTTAAAAAATGAAAGGAGTCCTGAGGGTGAAAGGAGACTGGGCTTTATAAAACAATACACCGAATGCCTTAACTTGTTAAAAGCTCTCAGTATTTTACAAGTACTTAAGGCTTATTTAGGCTTCTTTCCTGTCATACAATATGAGACTGAGAAAGGAAAACAACATGGCAAAATGAAAAAGACATAAGCTTGGCACTTCTGTGATTAATTTGAGAGGGTGTCAGCTTCTTACAATATATACAAAATATCTGCATGGATGCAAATAATGCATTTGAAGAGGAAAAAATCATTGTATACATATGCATTTACATATATTGGTTTTGGATGGACCTTTTTTTTTTGGTTTCAAGCATACATATTTAAAAAGCATACCTCTTATTTGTGGAATTTCCCTGCACTATGCCCAAACCTATAAAATATAAAGTGCTATCCCAAAATTAAATAGGAGCAACATTTTAAGAACGTGTACAGCTTAAGATCATGTATGGAATGAAACATTTTAAAAATGTGTAATAATGGAGTTTGATAAGACTTCCCCCAAAGCCTTTTTTAAAAATATATTTCAATGTAGTATGATTTGCCATTCCTCAAAGAGGCTTGCCCCAAAGCAATAAACAAACAAAATAAAGAAGAATACCTACATTAGGTAGAATCAAGAATTATCCTGTTTCATAGGTAAAACCTAGAATCAGCTCTTCTGTGTTTTGTTCTATCATGTTCTTGGTAAATAGATTTTATTTGGGACCCTCTTGCTAGCTTGTTTGCTGTGTTTATGCCATGCAGTTCACCATTTCAGAAATTATCATGCCACTGGAGTCTGCCATTAATATTAAAAGATCATGCGAACTCAAATTATTAAGAAATTCTTTACCTATTTAAATAGTTTGAAAGAGTTTACTTATTGCGCTTGGTTTGTTTGCTCCATTTTTGTTTAGAACAAAAAATAGGCAAAATAGTTCCCTCCCAAAGTTTGTTTTGTCCCTAACATCCCCCCAAAAAGAGAGAAATGAGTGGAGGAAGTCCTTGAATTTAAATCTCCAGTAAAGGACAGTTTTCCTTCAGCCCTTCCATAAATGCCTCCGCTGTATGCCACTGTAGACAATGACTGGTATGCTTCTGCTGCAGGAAGAGCCAGCTGCTTCAAAGAGCCTCCATAGCCAGAGTCCACATTCAAGCACAGCCACATTCTTCCAGGGAATTCCTTAGATGCCTTGTTGATTTGGATCGTATCTTCTCTTTTTTACATTTCTTCCAATTAAAGGAGAGATAGGAAATAAGAAATAGACTAGTGAGGCATATGGGAACCAGAAGTCATAATCATCACATTAGATTATGGGCTCACATTCAGACTTCCCAGATGTAAACTTGAAAAAGTTTTATATTTAAAATATTTCAAAAGAGAGTTCTGAGAGCAATTTTTAAATGAAAATTTAATCCTACATACCATTTTGTACAGTATCAAGGACATATCATAGAGAAGAACTCTGCTGACATATCCAACAGACTGCAATGTATGATGTCTTTTGTGTCAGCCCATAACTACAATGTGCAACATATACTTTTTTTCTCCATACAGAAACAGCTCTTAAAGCAGAATGGACACCTAGAGGTGTTAATTGCATGACTGAAATTGTGTTGATGTCATTAGCACAGAAAAAGCTTTCAGTATAAACGTCCATTCTCTTGTCTTATATAAATATGCTATATAAATAAACAGCAAGGCATTACGAGGCAACACAAAAATTGGATGCAATTTCCCCATAATCTGGCTTTATGTGGGGCATCAAGCAAGGAATTCATGCATTTAGTCTTAACACTGTGCGTGTGCACTGCTCCACCACCATCTTATCATGCAGTAACACAGAGAACAGGATTTCACAAATTCCCTAACTTTATGAAACATAAAAGCCTTTAGTTCTTCCACTGCATGCTCAAATTAAAAAGAGTTTGCTGTTTTTATTACTAGTACTTGCTTTGCTAGTAAAGTATAGAACAAACTTTAACAAGAACAAACTTGTACTATATACTTCTGTACTATATATTTGAAACATGCAGTTTACAGCTTCAGCTCTGTTATAACAATATTTGCATTGGCTTTTGTATATGCCATATATCTCCAAATATATACTGCATCACAGTGAGTGAATAATCCAGTGTAATACGGTAAAACATATGCCATGAAGTATTGGCAGATCTGATATAACTATCCCAAGACATTAATTATCACAGTTGCTGCTCTCAGACGTAGGTGGCTGTTTCAACTACAAATATGCTACTTTTCATAGTGTACAGTATTTGTCCTATGGTCAGTTATTTTTCTTCTATTCTCATGTTACAACTCAGGATATTTCTTGCATCTTGTTTACAAAATCTTAAGCCGCAATGAATCTTTTTTGATCTCAAAGACATCACAGAACACTGCTTTTACTAAAACAGACTAAAATGGTTCTCTCTGTGGACTTTTTGAAAATGAAGATTTGAACACTACGCCTTTGCTATGTTTTCATACCCCAAAATGTTTTAATGATGTATGAGAAGAGCTTAAAAAAAATGCCCAAACCTACAATTTTCTATAGATTTACAATTATATAGTAAAGTTACTGGTAATCTTACATTCTAATGTAGCTAGAGTGACAGTGTATCTTAAAAACAACAATTTAAAAAGTTACACATTTGGTGATGTATATAATATGCAACAATACATGGAAAAATTGGCCATATTGTGGGCTCGTTTCTCACTCTCATCTACTATTTTCATGTGAAAACTAGCTTTATCGAAATTACCATATTTAATTTGCCAATTATGTGTCGAATTTGTGAATTCTACATTTTGTGCATATAGACAGCAAGGCTATTCCTACTCATAATTCTTCCATATTTAATCAGAATTAAATCTTATTTCCACCAGTTTTTTCCTCAACTAAGTATGCATAGGGTTGTAGTCTACTTCAACTATTGATCTGATAAAATCCCTCTCTAGGAAATAACAATATGAAGCATACCGTTAACATGAATTTATATCTCTATATTCATGCAGGTGTCTTTACTTTTTAAGCCATTATTCTTGCCACCTCTACTGAAAACCCCAGTATCATCTACCTTATCTAGAAGTTTTTAAAATACTTTGTAACTGATCTCACATGAAATAAAATCTCTTCTCCTAAATAGGAAAAAATGCCAGACAAAGCTGTGCATGTCGGGAGAAATGTACTGCATGAGTTCAGATTTCATAAAATATAGACAAAGGTTACGATACTCATGCTATAGTTTTACAGTTTATGTTTGATCAATATAAGAACAATATGACTATATCAACTCATAAATGAAATTTGCATATGCTCAGCAATTCTTTAAACATTCTTGGATAGTTTATTAATGTGAATTCAGCCCTCATAAAAACTTTTTGTTTTTACTTTATTACAACTAATTAAGATATGCTTGTAGGAAATAATCTACCAGAACTATGTTTACTTGCAATGTCTTGCTAGATAATTTTGCTATACCAACTTTATTAGAATAATCTTATAATGTGTGGTTTCAAAGGCAGAATTTGATAAACATTCCATGAACACCAAAAAGACAGAAGTTGAAACTCAAAGCAAAATATGAAACATACTTGGACCAGATCAAAATATGAAACTATACATCTTTGAGATTGTAATAAAAAAAACAACCCTTCCATAAAGAAGGCAAAGAATGCCTATGGTAGGAATGAAGCAAATCTTCTTCAAAATTAGAAAGTAATTTATGTCATAGATCTAAAGGTCCTTCCATTATCCTACTGTGTGAGAATCATGGTGGTTGCTACCTGGAGTTTAGTGAATGAGGAAAAGAGAAAAAGAATGGCGATCAGCTGCACAATAGAGGAAAAAGAAAACTAGCACTCCAGGCAATGCCTCATCCCAACCGTGACTGTTTCTTTGTGACATTTTATTTCACAGCAGGCAAAGCAGCCTATCACCAAACAACCATCTCTTCAACATGCTGAAGACTGTAAAAAACAAAAGCTGGGAAAAGATCAGGAGTTCCCAAAAGAAAATTGATATTTTTGTTGTGAAATAGCTTGAAAACTGGTGATTTGAATGCAGGATGGGGAAAAAAATCTTTGGTGACTGTAAACCTTATTTCTTCCAAAAATGTATAGTTTAGGCCTACAATAATTGGGTAGTGACGCAATTAGAACACCAAAATGGAAAAGGGTAGCGTTGGGGAGAATGGAGGTTCATGGAATTTGGTTTTGTTTTGGTTTTACTTCTGGTGTGTTAAGACTAAAGGAAGGTATAAACTGCTTTTAATATTTTTAATAATATTTAACCTGCTTCTCTTTGTTATCTGCTGAAATTCAGGAGTAAGATATCTCCTGGCTTTGGGCTATGCGCAGCCTCCAGTTGATATGCTGCTCTTCCTTTGTTTATTAATGAATTGCGCTATTCATACAATAGAATTGAATAGAATTCTTTATTGGCCAAGTGTGATTGGACACACAAGGAATTTGTCTTGAAGCTCTACTTTTCACCTTTCTTTGTCCAGAATAGCTTATTTTTTTTTATTGAAACTGGCCATTCCCACTAAAGAGAAGCTCATCAATATAGTATTTTACTCTTGAATGAAATGAGATGACCCAAGCCATGAATGGTGATAGAGGACCACTCCCTGAAGCCCATGTTTCAAAGTGATAATTTACTATTTTTATTTCTTTGCTCCTTGACAGAGGTTCAAAAAAAGGGACCTGTTTTCCTCTGCTGTATGAAATTATATGCACAAGTCTTTAAAATCAGGAAGGCTGTAGTAGCAGACGAGAGAAAAAATGTCTACTGAATACATTTAAGCTTACTGCCCTAATGGCCTGTCAAAGGAGAATGATATCTATTTTGTGTGCTGGTAAGTTTATTATTAGCCTTTAGATGTTCATACAAACTTCTTTCCTACTGGACTTGATAGCTTATTTTGCTATTCCTGAGACATCTGTCAACAATGGAATAGCTATAAACACCAAAGCCTCTGACAGATAGTGAAGTCTGAAAGCTGAGAATTATGGTTTCTTAATTTCTAATAACAGGGATTTTGCAATCTTCGGCATCTGTTCAGTACATGAGCTAATGTGATTAAGATTACTGATTTTTCATTAAAGCATCTACAGAGGAAGTTGACATCAAAGAACATCACTTTGAATCCCATTTACAGTTCCCCAAATTGGACAAAGGAATAATTATCTCAAATTTGAGCACAATGGCAGGCAAAAGGATCTGAGGGAACAACAGGACACTTCAGGAGATACAGTGAATGGTGAGGTAGAACCAGTTTCCTCTTTAGAGATTAAGGAACATTCTAGAGTAGGGAACTAAAAAGATGCAAAAGCTTTATGAAAACTGTAAACCTACAAAAACAGGCATTATTCTAATGGCAAATAGGAGAAATTTGTTTTGTTTAAGGCAGTGGTTCTCAACCTGTGGGTCGGGACCCCTTTGGGGGTCAAACGACCCTTTCACAGGGGTCGCCTAAG